>JAOTQJ010058409.1:0-24598 GCA_025642045.1 Solanum sejunctum
AGAGGGTTCTATAGCTTGATCAATATTTTTTTCTTCAAATTTGCTAAGTATGGGACTTGTTGCTCTTGTACAAGGCACATACTTATATATATATATATATATATATGCAACAAGTATGAAACTTGGACCAATCAAGAGAGTACATATACATTTGACCCCACCACAAATTATGCTTAGGCACTAAACTTAAAAGAAATTTTTCATTTGGTCCCAAACTTTACTAAATCGAACCAATTAAGGACTTTTAGTGTTTAAGTTAAGTTACGGGTTCTAACATTCCATGCCTACATGATGTTACCATGTAGGAACTAGAGCTCCACTAGATCATCCTCTTCCTCGTCGTGGCTAGTCTGATATCTCTCAATGCAAGTTGGTGAGTCCTCAAGTTCGAGGATATACTTTTCTTGATTTATGCTGTGTATAGACCCTCTATTCTTTATTTTATACTTTCACTATGAGGGTTAGCCCAATTTCTTATCTATGCCCCCCCTAAGTTCTATATTTAGAGGTGTTGTTGGACAAATTATTTAATGATGCTATGAGTCTTGATTTTCTTAATAACATCTTGATAGCATCATTAAATATTTAATAAGTTCTATAGCATCTTTTCTTGATAATTTATGATATGAAAGATGTCCCTTAGTCCTATGTTCCCTTTTACTATATCTTATTGTTGTTTTATTGCTTCTACTACCAAGGATGTGTGATGATATGTTAAGAGGATTGATTGGAGTCCCTTCGGGTTTCCCATTCGCCATGTCATTTCTAGGCCCTAGGCTTGGGTCATTACATGCATGATGACTAATACCATAGGATTGCCCCTACACCTATGACTCAGACCTTCAACTAACTAGACTAGGATCACTTTAGGACTTTCTAGGCTTGTAATGTAGGCTCCGGGGGTTTTGGTATGGCATTTTGGAAATAAATGACTAAAGATTGTCCTTGAAATTTTGTTTTTCATCACTTTCACCTTACTAACTTTATTATTTTCACCTTATTCTCCCTTTTTCCTCATTCAAGCTTTTCCGGGTGTTTTCTTCTCATTTTTCAAGTTTTGCCTTATTGCTACACTTCATTTTGCTTGTTATCTAGTACCTAAGGCATTTTTTTCTTTTTCTTCTACCCAGTACATGATTTTTCTTCTTTTCTCCTCATTCCTAACTCACCACCTTATTTTTTTGCTTTGCTTTTACACTGGCCACGCTCAACTTACACTATAGCTTATATTGAAGTACACAATATTTGTCCTCTGAAATAGGGCCATTTTTTGTAGCCACCCTTAACTTCGGCTCTTTGTCTCACTCAAGGTTCACAATGCTCAAGGAAAGACCAGGTCTAATTTCAAGGTTTCCCCCTAGATAAGGCTAGGATAATTAGTTTTTTTGAATGAATTGGTACACGTAAGGCTCAAATATTTGAAACAAGGGATAAAACATCATTTGACTTGTCATTTTAGGCTAAAGTGGACTAATTAAAGAACAAAACCCTAAGATACTTTCCTAATCCATTTAACTACAATCTAACAGAGTGTAACAGGGAAAGTTCTGAATTAGCACCAAATGCATGAATCTAGCTAAATAAGCTCACCTCACATGGCATAGAATACATTATCAACAAGAACTTCACAGATCATGCTTCATATCTCAAATTACCCTCACTTTATTAGAAAAGATATTTCAAAACACCTAAACATGCATAGTTGTTTTTTTGGTGGGTTCCATTTTCCAAAATAAAACATGTAAACATGTTATATGCCTTAAATATTAGTACTATATACTACAAATATTATCTAAACATCGAAAATGTGCAAATTCAATAGAAATTAAATACCACGAGGAAAATGAACACAGGCAAGAAAACCTAGGGGTCAAAAATTGGGGTAGTTATGGACCATAAGTTACTCAGACTACATTGAGGCCCATAACTACCCACAACCTTTGATTAAGTTGTGCATTGTCCCGAATGCACAAAATCAAGCAAACGTAGAAACATAAAGGTCTCAAAAACATCATGGCACCTAAACACCGATCCAACTTGGGTTGCCTCCCAAGTAGCGCCTGATTTACTATCGCAGCACGACATAGCTATCACGAGTACTCAGACTACCTCAAAATCCCATATTTTAACTATCTTGATCTCTTCAATATTTCCAAGGTATGGCTTGGCACTTTGGCCATTTACTTTGAAAGTACCTCTATTTTGTCTCTCTACTTCAATGGCCCCATGATCAAAGACGCATGCTACATGAAAGGGTCCGAACCATCTGGACTTGAGTTTCTTAGGAACAACTTAAGTCTAGAATTGACGAGTAGCAGCAAGTCCCTTATGTGAATTAGTGTTTTTCTATGCAACGGTCACACTGTATCTTCATTCTTTGTTTTGACAAGGCTGAGCTCTTATATGGTTTCAATTAAAATTCATCAAGCTCATTGAGTTGGCTCAATCTAGAGGTTGCCGCATCATTCTAATCCAGATTCAACTTCTTCAATGACCACATTGCTTTATGCTCAAAGTCCATTGGCAAATGACATGCCTTTCTAAAGAAAAGTTTATATGGGGACATGTCTATAGGGTTCTTGAAAGTAGTCTGGTATTCCCATAATGCATCATCCAGCTTTTGTAACCAAACTGTTTGGTTTTGCATTAATAGTGTTAGGTAAAATCTATTTAATTTCCCTATTTGACACTTTCACTTTCCAAGATGTTTGGGGATGATAAGGCATCGCCACCCTATGTTTCATTCCATACTTCTTAAGAATATTTTTAAAAAAACTATTGCTGAAGTGAGAACCTCTATCACTGATGATATCTTGAAGAGTACCAAACCTTGACAAGATGCTCTTTTTTCAAGAATGCTGTGACACTTTTGCCCTCATTATTTGGTAGAGCCACGCCCTCAACCCACTTTCATATATAATCCACAATAACTAGGATGTGTTTGTACCCATGGAAGCTAATAAATGGTCCAATGAAGTCTATCCCCCATATGTCGAATAATGTAATCACCATAATGGGGTTTAGAGGGAGCTTATGCTTGCGGGAAAGTCTACCTTCCCTTTGCCACTGGTCATCAGATTTGGCATAGTCATGAGTATCTTAGTGGATGGTGGTCTAGTAATACTCACATTATAAGATCTTCTAGGCTATTCTAATCTGGCTATGATGCCCACACACCAAGGACAAGTGGCAATAACGCTCCAAATATGCCTCTATTTCAAGGTCAAAGAGATCGTTAATAGTAAAAACCAAACAGAGGTTAGGGTCGAATCCCAAGGGAATATGGGGCTTTGCAACTCTGATTCACCAGCAATTAGTTCAAATATCAAACAATTCAATTCTCAAGGAAAGGGGTTTTTGCAATAATCGACAGAAAATTATACTAAACTACTAAAATGGAGAGACAATCAAATTGAAGAGAAACTTGGAAAATTATGTTCCCCATGATTCACTAACTTAAATACCTTGTATAATACAACATAAATTAGGGAATTGCATGCAAGATGGTAACTTATTTTCTTCCAACCCTTGGGCAAAGATGAAGGTCGAGTTTCACTATGGTGCTTGGCCGACTACCATAGTGTGCCAAACTAAACATTACCCATTGTCCTAGTCAACCTCTCCTTCACCGGGGTTAGTTGATTGGACGAGAAGATACCCATTGAATTTTGCGACCAATTTCTTTTTCCTATTCATCATTACCTTGATAAGGATTATGCCACTGAGTGAGGTTTAATGTTGTACACCATCAAACAACAATCAAAACAAGGCAAATGGATAATGTATGCAAAGACCTAACTCAAGAGGTGAAAATAATTTGGGTATTCTAAGGTAGCCACTTATGGTTCCCACATAAGTTGTGGGGTTTAGCCACTCATGGCTTGGGCAAACAAATCAACAATGAATATAGAAGAAATGGTAGATTTCTTACCCAAGAGAAATGAACAACAATAAAAGGACCTTTGAACTTAGAATCACAAGCTTGAATCGTGAAATTAATCTACAAGTGAATATAATCTCCAAATTTGAGTCTCCAAAGACAAACCCAAAAATTCTACACTAAAACCTCTCTAAAATCTGTGTACAATCTTGAATAATGAATGAATGAATGCTGCCCTAAAACCCTAAAATATACTATTTATAGTATTTATAAAAAGGTCCTTAAAATAATTAAAAAACTTGTTGGCAGTTGTTACAACATGAAGTTATGACTCGTAGGGTGCCCTACGAGTCGTAGTTAGGCTTTCATGGTCAGCACTTGATATTTTGGACATCCTTAATATGATCCATCTCTAGAATCATAGTCTACTCTACATCTCGTAGTGCCTTTCCCTAGTCCACAATTGCATTTCTTTGTCCAATTTCGATTAACACTGTCGAATGCTACGAGGCCTTCCTTTATCTTTCGTGGAGGGGACTATGACTCATACCATGAGCTCGTATGGATAAACTTCAAAGTTTTAGATTTTGGTTTGTTTTGAATATTGTTAACTGGTATGAGACAATCTGTATGACTCGTAGCTTGGGCTACGACTTATAGTGGGGTCCGTAGGTCCTAAAAATCAACAAAATCTGAAACTTTTCGCAAAATAAACTAACCTATATTTTCTGCTAAAACAAAGACAAAAACACATAAAAACCATACAAACTCGCATTGAGACCACAAAAAATCTCATGTTTTAGGCATAAAATGTGTTGTATTTTGACAGTACATCAAGTGGTATGCCTTAAGAACGCTCATCATCTCCACCTCAGGAACACAATGACGAATAAATCCATCAGCACATATATAGAACAAGTATGGGTCATCCCAAAAGTACTTCTTCATATCAGACATAAACTTCTGATACTGATGTCAGTTTAAGTCTAGTGGCACAATATCACTCATCAAGTAGTTTGTATAATTTGCAAACTGAGGTATCAAATCATGGGATACAACCAATATTCTCTTATCAGGAAATGAACATTTTTCTCTAACCCATATCAAATTTCCTCATAGCCCCATCTTCCAATCTGGAGCAGTGATCTACAACCTGATTCTCTATCCCTTTTATGCCAATGACATTAAAGTTGAACTCCTATAAGAGAAATACCTATCTTATCAACCTATTCTTTGTAACCTTCTTAGTGATCAAATATTTAAGTGATGAGTTATCTGTATGCACCATTACTTTAGTTCCAAATAGATACGACCTAAACTTTTCAAATACAAACACTACTGTAAGTAACTCCTGTTCTGTGATGATGTAATTCTTATGGGCTGCAATTAAGGCTTTACTTGCATAATATATGAGATGTAATATCTTCTCCTTGTACTGGCCCAATACAAAACCTAGAGCGACCCCTCTTGCATCACACATGATTTCAAAGGGCTTGGACTTGTCCGGAGCCGCAATGATTGGCATTGAAATTAACTTCTTCTTTATCTCTTCAAAGGATTTTAGAGGTGCATCATCAAACAAAAATTTAGCATTTTTCTCTAATAGTTTACATATTAGGTGTGAAATTTTGGAGAAGTCTTTTATGTACCTCAGATAGAATCCTGTGTGCCCCAAGAAACTCCTCACACCTTTTATTGAGATAGGTGGCGGAACCTTTTCAATTACCTTTACTATAGCTCTATCAACCTCAATGCCCTTTCTAGATATACTGTCCCCTAACACTATAACCTCTTTCACCATAAAGTGACATTTTTCCCAATTTAGTACCAGATGGCTTTCTTCATATCTTTGCAAAACATCATGCAAGTTTATAAAATAATACTACAATGAGTTCCCAACCACAATAAAGTCATCCATGAAGACTTTAATAGTGTTCTCCACCATATCTGAAGAAATGGATATCATGCATCTCTTCAATGTCACTGGGGTATTGCACAACCCGAATAGCATCCCCTTGAATGCAAAGGTGTCATAGGAGCATGTAAATATGGTCTTCTCTTGATATTCTGGAGCAATGATGATCTGATTATAACATAAATACATGTCTAGAAAGCAGTACTACCTCCTTCTAGCTAGTCGATCAAGCATATGATCCATGAATGTCATAGGAAAATGATCTTTCTCTGTTGAGGCATTAAAATTTTTGTAGTCTATACATACCCTCAATCCTATTACTAGCTGCATTGGGATCCGCTCATTATTGGCATTAGGTACTACTGTGGTACCCCCTTTTTTCAGAACACATGGTACTGAGCTCATCCAATCACTAATGGCGATCGGGAAGATTACCCCTGCATCCAAACATTTAATGATCTCTTTGCATACCTCTTCTTGTATAGGAGGTTTGAGATGCCTTTGCTGCTCAATGATAGAGTTGTAGCCCTTCACCAACTAGATATTTTGTGTTCATATCCTGAAAGGAATACCAATAATGTCTGCAATTGTCCATTTGATGGCCTTTTTGAATTGTTTGAACACCACTACTAGGGAATCCACTTTCTCATCATTAAAATCTACAACTATTATAACTGTTAAAATGTTGTTGGGTCCCAAAAATTCATATTTCAAATGTGCTTGAAAGACCTTCAATTCTAACACCGGTGGATCTTCTCTGGAAGGCTTTGTGGGTGGAGAATCCGTATTTTACAAATCTAGATCAAGATTAGTTTGGCACCTAGGAACATAAGAAACCCCTAAAGCAGTCACTCTCTCCTCATAGTCTAGGATACCATCACTATGAAAATTCATCAATACTGCCTCCAAAGTGTCAACATCAAATCTTACCTCATGTTCTTGCTCAGCATCATAACAGTCTCGATAACATAAACTACTTTCACATCTATTGTCTTTCCTGGCTTATTGATACACGCTAAACATAACCTCATGCTTCCCAAATCTGAACTTGAGTAGGCCCTTCTCCATATTAACCAAGGTGCGACCAATGGCTAACAAAGGATTTCCTAAGACAATAGGAACTTCAAAATTAACTTCACAATCAAGGATCATAGAGTCTGCAGGGAATATGAATTTCTCAACTTTAATCAACACATCATAAAGTATCCCCATAGTCTTCTTCACCATTCTATCCACCATTAACAACCACATGATTGTAAGAGTAGGGGCTCCCAATCTGAGCTTCTTGTAGACCTCAACAGTCATCAAATTGATACTTGCACCTAAATCACATAATGCCTTTATGAACTCCACAACACCTATAGTGCAATGTATGGTGAAAGCACCTGGATCTTCATGATTCTGAGCTAAGGACTTTGCTGTGATAACACTCTAATGTTGAAGCTCTTGAGAAAGCTCCTAACTTATCGTGTGCTTCATGGTGATCAAGTCCTTCATATACTTGGTATAGCCTGACATTTTCTCAAACGCTTCAATAAGAGTGATGTTGATGGATAGTTTGTTAAGCATAAGAGAAAGTGCTTGAACTTTCCTTTCTCCTCCTTCTTCTTGAGTATTCAAGGGAAAGAAGGTAGAGGCCTTGGGATGGGCTTATACTTCTATGGCTCTCTAGATGCCTCACTCACCCTATTTTTTATACAATCATTTCCTTCAACCATATCCTTATATGAAACTATCTTCTCACGAACATCTTTTACATCAACCGGCGCAGGAAGATCAATGGTGCTCCTGCCACCTCTAGTTGTAACTGCTATACATTATCCCCCATTCTTCGAATTTTGCACTATGTTGCTAGGCAATGTAAAATTGTTTATAGCTACAAAATGAGACTCTATCCTTTGATTAATAAATGAAATATCAAATTTCATGCCCTTTAAGGTCTCATCTTGTGTCTCTACCTTCTTCAGCAATTGGTGAAAGATATCCTCAATTCCAAAATTGCTTTGCCTGCATCACAGTTATGTGATGGCATATATAGACCACTTTTGAAACAATCTCTTCTACCCCAATATACTTCTTAACCCCTATTCCTATCATAATAACCACCTCGATTATCTCTATAATCTCCATCTCTATCATAGTTTAGACCAGGGTTTCCATGACCTTGGCACCAATAGTACTGATTGGGCCCTTGGGTATTTGTTCGAAACCCCCCATGTGATCATTCACAAAATAAGCATCCTCCTCAAAATATGGCTCCTCATACATGGGTGAACATGGAGTTTGGTTAACTACCGCATTTACACTTTCTTACTTTTGCTTGATAACCACATCCATGCTTCTGCAAAGCTGAACAAGTTGTTCCATAATCTCTTTATTAATTTTGGATTGCTCTGAACAAACACTCATGATTGTCACTTAAACAATACCTCTAACTTTGAGGATAAAGTGATCGACAATAGGTAAAAACCTAATTAAGGTTAGGGTCGAATCCCAAAGGAATATGGGACATTGCCAATTTGATTAACCAATAATTAATTCAAATATCAAACAACTCAATTCTCAAGTAAGGGGTTTTCTAATAATATATGAAAAATTAAACAAAATTACTAAGACGGAGAGACAATCAAATTAGAGTGCAACTTGGGAAATTGTGTTTCCCATGATTCCAATCCTTGGGCTAAGGCGAAGGTCGAATTTCACTATGGCGCTTTTTCAGCTACCATAGTGTGCCAAACTAATAGTTATCCATTGTCCCAGTCAACCTTTTCTTGACCGGGTTTGGTTGATTAGACTAGAACACATTAATCAAATTTTGTCAGCCATTTCCTTTTCCTATTCATCACTAACTTGATCGGGATCATGACACTAGGCGTGGTTTAATATTGTCCACCATCAAACAATAAACAAAATGAAGGAGAATGGATAATACATGCAAAGAACCAACTCAAGAAGTGCAAATAATCCAAGTTTCCTAAGTTAGCTTCTCATGGTTGTTAGCCACTCATGGCGTGGGCACACAAATCAACAATGAAATAAGAAAACATGGAAGATTTCTGACCTATGCAAATTAAAGAATAATGAAACCCTTTTTGAAATTACAATCACAAGCTTGAATGATGAGATTACTCCACAAGTGAATCTAAATCACCAAACTTGAGTCTCAAAGTAAAACCCTAAAATTCTACTCTCAAAAGATCTCTAAAATCTATGTACAATGAGTAATGAATAAAAAACTACTTGTAGAACCCTAACATATATTACTTATAATATTTAAAAATAGCCCTTAAAATAATTAGAAAATCTAGTCGATGGACATTATGACATGCAATAATGACTCGTAGGGTGCGCTACAAGTCGTAATCAAGCTTTCGTGGTCAGCACTTTGCACTTTTGTACTTCATAGCTATGATCCACCTCTACGAGTCATAGTCTTGTCTACGACTCATAATGCCTTCTCTTAGTCCACACTTGTATTTCTTGGTCCAATTTTTTATCAAACTATTAATTGTTACGAGGCTTCCTTTATGAGTCATAAAAAGCACTATGACTCGTACCTTGAGATCGCATGGTTGAACTTCCAATTTTTAGATTTTTTTCTTGAACACTGTTAACTGCTATTAGACAGCCCCTACTACTCATAGCTTGGGCTACGACTTGTAGTGGGGTCTGTCAATCATGAAAATCAACAAAATATGCAACTCTTTCCAGAATCAAGCCAACCTATATTTTCTGCAAAAGCAAACACGAAAGCACATAAATAAACATAAAAGGTCACATTAACAACACATAAAATCACATGTTTTAGGCATAAAATGTGTTGTATTTTAAAAAGTCACCTTACCAACCCAATCATTCTCAACTCATTTCCTATTCTCTCCATTTTCAAGCTTCACCGGGTACTTTCTCATCATTTCTCTGGTTTTGCTTTATTTTCAAACTTATTTTGCTTTTTCAACTCATTCTAAGGTGTCTTTTCCTATTTTTTCTCTTACCTGGTACATGACTTTCTACTCTTTCTCTTATTCCAAACTCTCCACCTCATTTTTGCTATGATACCACAACACAGGCCACCCTCATCTTAGAATTTTAGCCTACAGTGAAGTACACAATATTCATTCCCCAAAACATGGGCCACTTGTGGTAGCCACCCTCAACTTTAGCTTTTTGCCTTAATCAAGGTTCACAATATTCAAGGATAGACTAGGTCCAATATCAAGGTATTTCACTAGATAAGGTTAGGCTATTTAAGTAATAAGAAAGAAAAAGGTACATGTAAGGCTCAAACATTTGGAACAAGGGATAAATTCTTTCATTTGGTTGGTTATTTAGGCAAAAGTGGACTAAGTCAAAGAACAAGGGCCTAAGATCCCTTATTGATTCCTATAATCTCCAACCTGACTCAAACTAACAAGGCAATTTCTGAATTAGTACACAATGCATGGATATAACAAAATTAGCTCACGCACATAGCATTGCGTACATAGCCACAAAGACTCATAGATCATTCTTCAAGCATCAACTTGCCTTTACTTAATCAAAACAAACATTGCCAAACCATTCAAACATGCATGATGGCAACATGACTACTAATCAACAAAATTTTCATGGGTACCAATTTCTAAAAGTTTTCCATAAATCATCAAATAAAGGACATGCCAAAAGTTTAACACTATATACTAGAAATATTATCTAGGGCATCAAAAACATCCTGGTTCAACAGAAAATAAAATATCCATGAGGAAAAAGAAGACAGGCAAGAAAACCTCGAGATAAATAATTGGCATAGGTATATTAAAAGATACTTAGACTTCACCCTAGTCCATAGCAACTGATACACCATCAAAAATAATGTACTTTGTCCTCAATGTTCTGTACAAAACAAAAATAAGCATAAGGGGGCAAAAACAAAGATCACATGGTTCCAGTCTCTATCTGCCCCTGAGTATCTCCCTCTTATGGGGTAGTCTATGTTGCACCCATACTGGAAGAGCTAATGCCTCTCACTCAATCAAGGTCCTAGGCTCGTCTCTTCTGTTTTTCTTCTCTCAACATCCTAAAGACAAAACCAGCAGCATCCTCATCTAGCTCCTCATTACTGTAGGGGTCTTTTGATATACCTGCCACTTCGCTGCATCATCTTCCTCGATGGGTCTATTTTTAAGAGCATGCAGTAGCAGATCCATTAACTCAAACATGTTAAATAGCGTCTTATCTATCGGTGTAGGCTCATGAATTGTAATTGTAGCCACTAATAATGTAATTAAGTCAGCCTTAAACTTTGTCAACTCCTCACGAAAAGATGATAGGTTTGTTGGCCGAGCATCAACTAGTCTCTTCTATAGTCTCTCATCAAATATGTTGACTAGGGCATCCATCGTAGAAATACGCTAGTCAACTACAAAAGTAGTGGATGCGTTGCATCGATCCTATAACTCCTAAATTATTTGTCGGATCAGCGGCCTAATCTGCCGCATAAGCTAAGCCAACTAAGCCTCAGCCCGTGATAATCTCTACACCATAGCCTTAAAAGGAATGAGAGGCATAATGTCTGCGGAAGGAATCTATAATGTAGATGGCTCTAGTGCAGGTGCAGTTATAGTAGGACCTATCTTAGTGTTGACTACCTTACGCTGCTTTGGTCCCTCATCAGTAGTAGCAGCAATTGGAGTAGTAGTAGTGGAAGCCATTAAACCCTTAACTTGTGGCTCTGGCATGAATATCTTGAGCATTGGAGGTTGTGCTCACTGAAGCATCATAGGTTAATAGTGTAAAGGGCCATGATCATGGGATCTATGTGAAGCGATAGCTCCATTTTTGCTTCCATGCATAGTCTATAATCAGCATCGGGAATGGCATGCACATGGTCCTGTTGAGCGCCTACTCATGTATTTGTTCTTCTATGAGTCATGCCCAATCAATGATGTAGCTAGATAAGATGTTGGCTACCAAAACAGTTAGCTCCAACATGAAAACATTATTGGTCAAAGTGGGTCATATGCGACACCAAATAATATCCCACCAAAACTGCACAAGAAAGGAGAGAGAGGACTTCACTATCTGCATTGAATTTGTCATGACCCATGTAGGCTCTATACCATGCTCAACAATCTTACTAGCGAACCATCTCAGAAGCTCAATCCTCTACTCCACACTTTTGGGAATAATAGATTATCTAATCTTCCTAATTCATTAATCAAACTTAGCTATAGACTGTGGTGCTTTGTATGTAGGACTTAACTATATCCGGCGGATCGTCTCCTTTGATATTTTGACCTACTAGCCCCTCAGCAACATATCTCGCAATCTGGGCTCCTCGAGAGGTTTCTTATTCTTGGGAAGATCTTGTAGAATGGTGGTTGTATTAGGTGCATAAACATCCCACACTATGAGCGGGGAGAACTTGTCGAGCTTATCAGTCAACCACCTGAGCTAATGTCATCTCATGTCCGAGGACATGGCTCAGTCTTATGTCAATAAGTAGAGTCTCCTCATAGAATCGAACTAGTTTCACCTTGCCCTTTTGGATCTAATCACTCATTATATATCACCTTCATCCCCTCAACACCTATCGATAATACTGAGGGTCCATAGAAGAGATTGATAGGGCAATCGAGGAGTGCACATCTCATCCCTCCTGGAATGTCTCTTTTGAATTAGACTCCGTGTGTAAGGGATTTATCTATGGCATGATCCTGTTAGCCCCATAGTCATGTCCTTCCTTATCGGACTGGGAAGAACCAACATCCTGCACCTGGGTCTGAGTAGCTCATACAACAACCGCCCTAGTCTAAGGCACCTGTGCCTCGAGGTCAATACGGACATTGTGGACTTCATTTGATCCGCATGAATGTTCTCACCATAATTTTCATCCACAAGCCTTGTATTACTAGCCCATTTTGCTACATGTTTAGTCTTGGGGGCCATACTACCTGAAAATGAGCATAACCAAACTATGATCAGCCCCAAAAACATTAAATAAAATAAAACAAAAAGAAAAGAAAAACACAGGAAAATCAACATGTATCAATTGCTTATGGTAGGTAGGAGAGTTCGGTATGACTCGTAGTGGAGATTATCAGCCGTACTGTGGCCTCGTAGTCCATAGATGCATAATAATGTTGAACACTGAAGCTAGGTACAAGATGTATTTATGACTCGTAGCCTTGAGTTTGAGTTGTAGACAGGTTTCATACAAGGTTTTAGTTTACAAAATTAACATTGGCTTAGGTCTATGAGACCCTACTATGGTTCGTAGAAGGAACTATGACCTATTAATGGGTCTAGTGTGGTTAATAATCAAGGATCTCAAGTCACTATACACCCTACGAGAGAGAATTGTGACCTATAGAGTCCTCAAGAGTTGTTTGAGGCTCCCGTAGCATAAAATAAAAGGTACTTTGAATACCATCATTTCACCATATGGACTTTTTGACCAATACAAACATAGTCCTAATACCATCGAAGTAATATGGTACATCCACAAGTCAAGCACAAAACAACCCGTACCCTTAACATGACATTGTAATAAAAAAATATACCCCATCACAAGATTATAATAATCAATAGACAATCAAAACCTTCTCCCTTAAACTCATTCAATAAAAAAACTCATGTTATCATTTCCCAAATCATAGAACACCATCATTCAAACGCATACATAAAGATTTAGTGGATTGATTCACAAGTAAGTCATGAATTCATCAATCCAAAAATTTCAATAACATCACCTAGGCAACCCATTATTATGCCATAATGGTTTTGCCAATCAACACAATCACAAACCAATACTACATATTGACACACAACAACTATAATAACATGATCAATCCATTATATCAACACATACAAATCTTTAAACTAGGACAATGCATACGTTATGAGCGGACAAATTTAAACAAAAGAAAAAGGGTGGAACCCGAAACCCTAGTTATTGGAGTTGATGATAAAAAATGAGGTTGGACGATCACAAAAGTGATCAAAAATATTAGGGGGAGTATTATGGGTTAATTCTGTGATTAGGGTAAAAATTAGGGTCAGAATGATTTTGACCCCTTATAAAGGTTATTGGGTTAAATTAAATTGGGTCTACAAAACCTCAACTATGGGCCGTAGCTTGAACTACGACCCCTAGGTCCTGGTATCGTAGACTACTCTACACTTAGAAAAAATTTGAAATCATTCCTGGGCACTATGAACCCCATTTACCACTCTTAGCTTATACTGCGAATTGTAATGTTGGCACGTAGTGTGAGTACCAACTTCCTTTGAACACTATAAGCCCCTATAAAGCAGGACTATGGGTCATAGAGTACACTACAACTCGTAGGCCTGGTTCGTAGAGGCTTCTTCAAATCCAATTTTCTGCACTTTTCCCACTTTGGTCAAAACATGCACAATTTTCTCAAAATACACCATCATACAAACATACAACTAATTCAATGTCTAAACTCAACAATCAAAACACAATCAAAATGCTACCTAAGAATCCATAAATTACCAATAAAATCAAAATCAATCAAAATCATGAAAACCTCTTGGATTGTCTCCTAAGTAGCGCCTGATTTAATGTCGCAGCATGATGTAGCCATCTTGAGTGGTCAAAATTCCTCAACAACCCATACTTCAATTTTGAGTTCATCAGAGTGGTTTATAGACTGGCGAATATCAAAAAACACTTCTGAATCATTCACCCTAAACTTGAGCTGACCTGAATCCATGTCCACCACAGCTCTTCCTGTGACAAAAAATGGTCATCCCAGAATAATAGGGACCTTAGAGTCAACCTCACAATCAAGAATTAAAAAATCTGTCAAGAATATGAAGTTATCCACTTTGACTGGCACAATTTAAAGTATTTCTCTCCAGCTTCTTGATTTTCCTATCCACCATTAATAACATCACTCTTATTGGAGTAGGTGAACCCAAATCAAGCTTTTTAAACAAGGTAAGAGGTATCAAATTTATACTTACTCCCTAATCTCATAATTCTCTTATGAACTCAACATCTCCGATGGTACAAGGGATGGTAAATGCACCAAGATCCTCCCTTGTTCGGGCTAAAGATTTGGTGGTAATGGCACTACAATATTGGAGCTCTTGCAAACTCTCTTGGATTACCATTCACTTTTTCATCACCAAATCCTTCATATATTTACCATACCTAGGCACCTTCTCCAATGCTTCAATTATGGCAATGTTCATGGAAAATTGTGTCAACATGGAGAAGTGTTTGAATTTACCATTCTCCTCCTTTTGGTTGAGAGTCTTTAGGGAAAAGGAGGAGGTTGTTTTGGGATAGTCTTGTTCTTTTCTTGCTACTTCACCACTTCACCAACTACCCCATTATTGGCCAAACCTTCTTCCTTAACCTATACTTTGTCATCAACACTCTTTTCACGATCCTCATAAAAAACCACCAGCATTAAAGGGTCAATGATACTTTTTCCACTCCTTGTCATAGTCGCTATGCAATGTCCCTTATTCTTAGGATTTTGAATTGTATTGCTCTGTCATGATCCAAGCCTAGGGACTTGATGTGATTCAGTGAATGGGAAACCTGAAAGGACTCCTACGAGCCTCTTAGAATATCAATCACACATCCTCCATCACAGAAGCAAAGTAAAACAACAATAAGAGATATAATAAAATGGAAGCGCTGCTAAGGGAAGTCTTTGATGATCAGAAAAGCATAAAAGAGTCAAGCTCATAGTGTAAGTACATCATAATATCCAACAACACCTCTAACTTGGAATGTTGCTAGTGCCAAGGCACTTTTCGAGCTCACCTTTATAATAACAAGTGTTCAACATAATGAAGTCTCAAGATAGCGAGAGTAATATAGATAGTGTCCTTGGACTTGAGGACTCACTAATGCTTATCTTTTGAGTACTGAACAAGCCACATGGAGGATGATTAAAAGGACAGTCCCTATATGATAATATCATATAGGCATAGAGCATGCGCTAGTACGTTTGAACGTACTAAGTATGCGGGATGAAACACAATAAAGACATAAGTAAATATAGTCAAAACACATAATCATATAATGTATAATCTCGATATGGTATGCATGATCAATGCTAATAATAAAACATGCTTGTAAATCATTCATCATGCACAAATATATATATCATACATAAGTGGGAAGAGACCTTAACTGACATGAGTAAGGCCAAACGAGCTACAAATTGAAATCTTGATGATTACCCCCCATTGCTAAAGAGGTGGGTTACTTTCCAAGGTAAACCATACTTCACCTTATGGAAAAATGACCCATATTGTATGAAGTAACCCTCCTTACAGGAACATGACCCATTCCGGAAAGGATTACATGATAAAGTGCACTAGATGGATGCACTAGAATAGCAAGGGTATTAATCATAGTCCTATGTTGGCACATAGTTTGAGGAAAGGACTATGGACCCTTGAATAGAGTCCATGCCGACATCCAATCCATCGGTGCTAAGTTTAATTCCACGAAATACTTAAAATAATCATTATTTAATAATAACTTGATAAGCTTGTAAGAACAAGACTTGAACAGCTCATAGACATGCTTGACCTCTAGTAGTGAGCCTAACTTGAATATGAAAATGGACTATAATCATACATAAACCCTTGCTTTAACATGTATGACTCACAAGAGATAAAAATCTTGAAATGGGGCTTAACTTGATACTTGTAACACCATAGATACTTTTTATGAATTCAACACATGCTTGAAAGACCTTAATAATCATATAGTCACTTGACTTGTAAATCATTTAATAGATCATCAATAACATGAGAATTCTTGTTAGTCATTTTACAAACAAATGGCAGGGTCATGATACTTATTAAAAATCATGCAATTCAGGACTTAAATTAGATGAGTAAACCAATGCAAATCAACAACCAACATGTAGTAAAACCCTCATATAAGGCACCTTGAGATCCGTTACAAAAGCTCATGATAATTTATAGTTTCATAGCTCAAAACATGTATAGTCTCAATAGACATAATAATTTCATGGATAAAATGGAAATAGATATACATGCATAATTAATCAATACTTGATAAAACCTCAACATAATTTATGTTCATAATACATAATAAGAGATACCATAGGTAATATTACTTGAAAACATGCAATTTTCATAAAAAGGAATGATTGGGCTCCATAGGGAAAGGACCCAATAGATGAAACCGCCATACCCTTAAACCTTGAATTCTTTAAGTTGAACTTGAAATAGTCTTAGAGCTTGAATTAGCTCCTTGAGTCCCAAAATTGAGTTGAAATCCTTAGATTTGAATTGGAGAATTGATAGAATCTTAGAGAGGTTTAAGAGAGAGTTTTGCGAGTTATATAGTTGAAAAATAGCTAAGTATAAGTGATTTCACGTTTAACTGGGCATGGGGCTATGACCCCAATGCCCTTGGCCAAAACAAAAAAACCAAGGAAAATAATACATTGGTCCACGGCCCTAGTGCGTCGATGACCAGATGCGGACTTGGGATACATAGTGTCGCGCCCCAAGGACGTCGCACGCTGGGCGCAAATAGCCATTAGAAATCAAAAAATTAGCAAAAATAATTTTTTGCTATGGGTCTTCTAAAATCCGGCTTATACCCATTTCCCACTCAACTATGGCCTCTTATTGAGAATATGAAGTAAGATTTTGGAAATCACACATGGATTTTGAGATGTATGGAATTTACAATTATGGGCATTCTGAAGCACATGTGCAGCGTTTCAATGTCTCCTCCTTGGAAAAATTCATCTCCAAATGTCAAAGAAACATATGTAAGAGAAGTAATTATAAGATTTCAGCCCGACATAAATGCAACAAATGCATTTAAACTTCATTTTCAAAAATCTCAACATGAATGTCAAATATCACCATAAACTAACTTAAACATGAATGCATGCAAAGTGACATGAGGGCTGAAACTCAAGACTTGAAATCATATAGGGGACTTAAATTATTGCCTGAGGTTTGAGCAGAGTGAACGAGATATGGGTACTTTTCATGTCCGCCTTGGCTTCCCATATGGCACTTTTAACTTGTTGGTTCCTCCATAGGACCTTGACGGAAGCTACATCTTTGTTTCTAAACCTCTTCACTTGTCTATTCAAATTCTCCATAGGGACTTCCTTATAAGTCAAATTATCCTCTACAACACTTACAACTTCTAAAGGCACTATGGCACTTGGGTCACCCACACTTCATCAACATGGACACATGGAAGACCGGATGAACCATATTCATCTCCATAGGCAACTCCAACTCATATGCAACTTTACCCACTCTCTTAAAAATTCTATAAGGACCCAAAAACCTTGGGCTCAATTTCCCTTTCTTTCCAAACATGACCATGACCTTCATGGGTAAGACTTTTGAATAAACCCAACCACAACCTTAAATTCAAGATCTCTTCTCCTCACATTGTAGTAGGGTTACTGTCTACTTTGGTATATCTTCAAACTCTACCTTATCAACCTCACCTTCATTAAGGCTTCAATAATCAAATTCAAAACTAGCAAAGCCATCTCCCCCATTTCAAACCACCTAATCGGGGATCTACAACACCTATCTATAAAGCTTCAAAGGGGAGTCATACCAATACATGAGTAGTAGCTATTGTTGTAAGCAAACTTAATGAGTAGAAAATGTACATCCCAACAACCCTTAACCTCTAAAATACAAGCTCTAAGTATTGTCACGACCCAAGCCTAGGACTTAGATGTGAAAGGTGAATAGGGACCAAAAGAGACTCCAAACAAGCCTCTTAGCAAATCAATTACAAAGCAAATTAAAGAACAGCAAGAGATATAATAAAAAGGGATGCGGGACTAAGGGAAATTATTATATTCAGAAAAACATAAAGAGTCAAGCTAATAACATAATATCCAACAACATCTCTAACATGGAATGGAGCAGGGGCCAAGAAACTTTTCGGGCTCACACTCATAATAACAAATGTTCAACATAATGAAATATCAAAATAGCAAAGTAATTTAGATAGTGTCCTCAGACTTGATAACTCACCAATGCTTATCTTCAAAGTAAAGAACTAGCCATGTGGAAGATGATCAAAATGTTCTTCGATCCCTACATGGCAATATCGTGTAGGCATAAAGTATCTGTTAGTGTGTTTGAATGTATTAAGTATGCGGGATGCAATGTAACAAGGCATAAGCCAATATGGTCAAGATGCATACTCATAAGCAATATATATATATATATATAATCTTAATATGGCATGCATGATCAATGCTTGTAATAAAATATACTTGTAAAAAATTTAACTTGCATAGTAAATAATACATGTGTGGGAAGAGACCTTAATCGACATTAACTAAGTGAGCTTAATACTTAGAATCCAAGGCATGTCACCCTCGCAAAAAGGTGTAGTATATCTAGATGGATCCACTATAAAGCCATAAGAGAGATCATGTCTAATCCTGTGGTGGTACATTGTCTACAGACCAAGACTTTATATAAGGACCCCTTGAGTCGAGCCCCTATCTAAAGTCTCAATTGATGATAAGTCAAATCCTATGGAACACTTGAAATAATCATAATTTAATCATAGCATAAGTAACTTGTAAGTGACATGATAACATGACTTGAGTAGCTAATAAGCATGCTTGACCTCTAATAGTGAGCCTAACTTGAACATGTAAGTAGATATATATCATACATTATCCCTTTCTTTAACGTGAGTGGATCACAAGAGATGAAAACATTAAAATAGGGCTTAACTTGATACTTGCAACATCATAGATATTTTTCATAAATTTAATACATACTTTAAAGACCTTAATCATCATGAAGTCACATGACTTATAAATCATGTAATAGATCATCAATAACTTGAGAATTCTTGGCTCGACATTTTATAAAAGACATAGTGGGTTCATGGTACTTGTTCAAAATCATGCAATTAAAGATTGAAATAAGATGATTAATCTTAATGCAAATCAACCCACCAACATGTTGTAAAACCCTCGTGTAGGGTACCTTTAAATCCATTACAAAAGCTAATGATAAAGCATAGCTTCATAGCTCAAAACATATATAGTCCCAATAGACTACTCAAATCATGGTATAGGCTTGAAATAGATAGTCATGCATAATCAATCGGTATTTCATAAAACTCAAACATAATTTATGTTCATAATCCATGATAAGAAATGCCCATAGGTAATACAACTTGAAAATATGCAATATTCATCAAAAGGGAAGGTTGGGCTCCATGAGTGAAAGGGACCCAATGGATAAAACTCCTATACCTTAAGCGTTAAATTCTTAGAGGTGAACTTGAATGACTTTTAATCTTTAAATGTATCTTTGAGTTCAAAAGTTGAGCATGAGATACTTAGATTTGAATGAGAGAATTGATAGAGTCCTATAGAGGATTGAGAGAGGATTTTGTGAGTTATAGAATTGAAAAATGGCCAATTATGGGTGATTTCGCATTTTAGTGGCCATGAGGCTATGACCTCAATGCCCTTGATTGAAATAGAAAAAAATAAGAAAACTTTTGTGCTGTTCCTCGCCCATCCATGAAGCGGACCAAACGCAAAGGAAAACATAAACTGCTTCGGACCCCTAGCACGTTACGGCTAGGGCAAAAATGCTCTATGGAAATAAAAAATTAGCGAAAATTATTTTTTTCTAAATGGGTCCTCTAAAATATGGGTTATACCCATGTCCCACTTAATTCTCCCCCTGGTCGAGTATATAAAGTTGATTTTTGATATCACGTATGGATTTTGAGATATATGAAAATTACGATTATAAGCATTCTGAAACACATTTTGGGGCATTTCAATATCTCCTCTTTGGGAACATTCATCTGCGGATGTCAAAAAAACATGCATAAGAGAAGTAATAGTGAAGACTTCAACCCGACAATAATGGAATAAAGGCATTTAAGCATCATTTTTTCACAAATCTCAACCTGAATGTAAAAAATCACCATAAAATTGTTACCATCAGCATGATTGGATACAAAAGGACATAAGGGCTACAACTTAAGACTTAAAATCATATAGGGGACTTAAATTAGTATCTTTGGATTGAGTAAAGTGGAATAGATATTGGTATCGCTTTTTCATATCTGCCTCGGCTTCCCATGTGACACTTTCAACTTGTTGATTCTTCTAAAGGACCTTGACAGAAGATACATCTTTGTTTCTGAACCTCTTCACTTGTCTATCTAAAATTTCCACAGGGACCTCCTCACAGGTCAAATTATCCTTTGCAATATCCACAACCTCTAAGGGCATATGAACCATATTAATCTCTATATACAACTCCAACTCATATGCAACCTTACGCACACTCCTCTAAACTATATAAGGACCATAAATCTTGGGATCAATTTCCATTTCTAGCCAAACCAGACTACACCCTTCATGGGTGAGACTTTCTAGTAAATCCAATCAATAACCTTAAACTCCAGATCATCTCTTCTCACATCGGAGTAGGACTTTTATCTACTTTAGGCTTTTTCAATCTTTCCCTTATCAACCTCACCGTCTCCAAGGCTTCCATGATCCAATCCAAACCTAGAAAAGCTATCTCCCCCACTTCAAACCACCCAATTAGGGATCTACAACACCTACCATATAAAGCTTCAAAGGAAACCATACCAATGCTTGAGTGGTAGCTATCGTTGTAAGCAAACTCAATAAGTGGAAGATGTTTATCCAAACTACCTTTAAACTCCAAAACATATGCTTTAAGAATATCCTTAAGAGTTTGGATACTCCTCTCGGCTTGACCTTCTATTTGAGGATGAAAAGTCATGCTAATCTTAACCTTGGTACCAAGACCTCCTTGGAAGGACCTCCGAAAGTAAGAAGTGAATTAAGCCCATGATCCGAAATGATAGACAAGGGCACTCCATGCAATCTTACTAACTCATAGATGTACAACTTGGCATAATCTTCAGCACCATAAGTGGTTTTAATTGGTAAAATATGAGAGGACTTTGTCATTCAATCAACAACAACCCAAATAGAGGCAATGTGTTTCCTAGTTTTAGGCAACACAACTACAAAGTCCACGTTGATCTCTTCCCATCCAAATAGGAATCTCTATGTCTTGTGCTAGGCCACCCGACCTTTGATATTCGGCTTTCTCTTATTTGCAACTGTGACATCCAGATATGAACTTGGCAATATCTCTCCTAATACCACCCCACTAATATGCCTCCCTCAAGTCTTGATACATCTTTGTAGAACTGGGGTCATTAGAATAGGATGAATTATGGGCCTCCTTCAAGATCAAAAACTCTCGTATGTCATTAATATAAGGCACACAGCACTTACCATGGTACCTAAGGGCACCATCTCCCCTTTGAGAGAAAACCTCCACCTTACCATCTTTCACCAAGGCCTTCAACTCAAACAATACAGGGTCAAGATCTTGTTTTGGCTTTACCTCTTCAAACAAAGAAGATTTAGAATTAACAACAACAACCACTACTACACCATTTTCAAACCTCATCCAACCTAACCCTCAATCTAGCCAATTGGTAAACTTCTCTACCAACCTCTTGGCCACCATCATCAATATGAACTAAACTACCCATGGACACTCTGCTTAAAGCATTGACCATACCATTAGCTTTGTCGGGATGATAATGCATATCCATATCATAATCTTTAAGGAGCTCGAGCCACCTTCTTATTTTCAAGTTATGATCTTTTTGGGTGAACACATCTTTGAGACTTTTCTGGTCAGCAAAAACATCTACATGAACTCCACAAAAGTAGGGACAAGAAATTTTCAAAGCAAACACCACATCCACCAATTCAAGATCATGGGTGGGGTAATTCTTCTCATGCACCTTAAGTTTTCTAGAGGCATATGCTATCACCTTTCCATTTTGCATCAAAATACACCCCAAATCAATTCTTGTGGCATCACAATATACTATAAAGCCTTCCAACCCTTCCAGTAAAGCCAAGATAGGAGTGGAGACAAGCTTATCGTTCAAGCTTTGGAAACTCTTTTCATATTCATCGGTCCACACGAATTTTGCCATCTTTCTGGTCAATTTTGTCATAGGGGAAATAATAGAAGAGAAGTCATTCACAGAACTCCGGTAGTAACTCGCTAATCCAAAGAAACTCCCAATGTCTGACAAAGTCAAGGGTCTAGGCTAATTTCTAATCAACTCCATCTTTATAGGATCTTCCTTAATACCATCACCAAACACCACATGCCATCGAAAAGCAACTTCTTTCTGCCAAAATTTACATTTTTCGTATTTATAAACAACCTCTTATTTCTCAAGATTTGCAACTTCACCCTCAAGTAATTCACATGCACTTTTTCACTCCAAGAATAAATCACTATATCATCAATAAAGACCACCACAAACGTGTCAAAGTAGGGTTTAAAGAACCTATTCATGAGATCCATAAACATAGCTAGTGCATTAGTTAACCCAAAAGACATAACCAAAAACTCATAATGCCTATACCTAATCTGAAAAGTCATCTTGGGAATATCATACCCCCTCACCTTCAATTTGTGCTATCCGGACCAAAGATCAGTCTTAGAAAAGTGACTAGCCCCTTGTAGTTGATCAAAAAGATTATCAATCCTTGGTAGAGGGTACTTGTTCTTTATGGTAGCCCTATTAAGTTACCGGTAATAATGCACATTCTAAGAGAACCATATTTTTACATAAAAAATAACACAAGTGCACCACAAGAAGACTTACTAGGCTTTATGAAACCCTTCTCCAACAAATCCCATAATTGACCCTTCAACTCCTTGAATTCTGCCGAGCCATATGGTAAGGGGGAACAAAAATGAGTTGAGTATCTTGAAGGAGGTCTATACCAAAGTCAATTCCCCTCTCTGGAGGAACATTAAGAAGCTTATTCGGAAAGATTTCAAGAAACTCATTAACTACCAAAACTGACTCAATGGGAAGGACTTTGGACTCCATATACCTAACCCTC
Source organism: Solanum sejunctum (assembly GCA_025642045.1). Taxonomy (NCBI): domain Eukaryota; kingdom Viridiplantae; phylum Streptophyta; class Magnoliopsida; order Solanales; family Solanaceae; genus Solanum; species Solanum sejunctum. The sequence goes on from JAOTQJ010058409.1 coordinate 23,768, forward strand.
ACAACATGATAAAGGCAACCCTTAAAAATCAAATTTAGGCTTTAAGACAAGAGATGAGTCTACACTTTACCACCACATCACGACTTTCCCACCTAAGAATGGGCTCATTACGAAATTAGAATTTAACTCTACGAGTTCTACAATCAATAGAAGCATAATATGCATGCAATTAATTCATCCCAAGAATGATATCAAAATCCAACATATCTTATTCGACAATATCATAAAGGAAGACTTTATGTAATATGGACACTGGACAATTTCTATAGACTTTTTTAGCAACAATGGAATCAACAACAAGGGCAGACACTTCATATTATTTGCATAATACTTTGGGACTCACATGAAGCTTTTTGGTAACAAAAGGAGTAATGAAAGAAAGAGCGACACACAGATATATCAATGTATACACATCAAAATCAAAAACCTTTAACATACCATTGATGACATCGGGCACATCATCCACCCCTTTGCTTCCTTGAAGAGCATAGAATCTATTTTGCCTTGAAGTACAAACTTATTGCCCTCCCTTTGCCCTTGGACCTATAGTAGCACCTTGGCTTTGAGGACGACCATCTCTACCTTTGTTTTGAGCATGAGGACAATCAAAAACCTTTATGACCCACTTTTCCACAACCATAACATGTATTAAAGTTTATCAAACATGGGCAACTATGGTTTCTACTATATCTTTGGCAGTTAGGATTAGCCACTCCACCACCACCACCTTGAAATCTTGGACTATCATTAGCAAATATCTTATTAGGAGCATTGAAAGACCCTTAGACTTGGAACTTATGGACTTGAGGAAACTAGCCATCCTCGGAACCT
>JAOTQJ010058409.1:24698-48660 GCA_025642045.1 Solanum sejunctum
ATATCTTATTAGGAGCATTGAAAGACCCTTAGACTTGGAACTTATGGACTTGAGGAAACTAGCCATCCTCGGAACCTTGGAAACCACCTTTAAAATGAGCCCTATCTGAATCACCAATTCTTATTTTCTAAGCTTCCCCCTTCTAGTTTCTCAGCATATGTCATAAGACGGGAAAATTTTGTATCAATAGCATTGCGGTACGACATTTTTGGACACTCCTAACACAAATTTGTTCATCCTTGATCTGGGTTCGATAACTAATGTGGAGCATACTTGGAGAGCTTGTTGAACTTGAGAGCGTTCTCCTTCACACTCATGGAATCTTACTTAAGGTTGATAAATTCCATCATCTTAGCCTCTTTTAACTCGATAAGAAAGAACCAGTTGAGTAATGCTCCTCCCAAGGAATAGTATCATCATCTCGCCTTCCCAATTTCCATTGGGTGAACCAAATTTGGGCCACACCTTTGTGTTGGTAGGTTGTTAACTTCACTTTCTCTTCTAAATTGACTCCCATGATAGATAGCACTTTATACACATCATCAATGAACTCTTGGGGATCCTCTTTCAACTTGGATAAATGGAACTCTAGTTGATTCATTCTTATGAAATCCTTCACCCTAGAGGCCGGAGTGGGAGCGTGAGGGGCTTGGTCCCCTTGTTTAACTTAGTTGGTCATAGCATGAGCCAACATTGTGATAGCATCTCGGAACTCTTCTTGGGCTACCCTTCTATCTTGAGGAGTGGGAGGAGTATAGGCTCTCCTTAGTCTTCCCCTGGGAATCAATATGATCTTGAAGGAAACAAGAGCATTCATTAGGGGAAAAGCCTTATAGTTACACCTAAAGCACAATGTAGACCATGAAGAAGTGAAACATTTCCTAAAATTCCTCATAACCTCCCATTCATACTTGTGGCATGCTTCACAACTATGAATATGACTCTAATCTATATGGTGTGTTGGATTTTCGCGGACCATAGTTGGCCAACTACTTTTTTCCTCCGACTTCTTTATCCATATCCGCATAACAACCTAGTGTTTTACTACCAATCTTTTCACAACCCAAGTCTTGGGTCTAGACATGACACAACAAATGATGATTTGTAGAGACCCTACCACTCAGCATATCAATCACAAATTCTTGGTCAAAGAAGCAAATTTAAACAATAATAAGAGATATAGTAACAAGGGAAGCGGGACTAAGGGAAATCTTGATATTCATAAGATCATAAAGAGTTAAGCTCATAGCATAAGTACATCATATTATCTAAAAACACCTCTAAGATGGAATGGAGCGGGGGCTAAGACACTTTCCGGGGTCACCTTTATAGTAATAAGTGTTCAACATAAAAAAGTCTTAAAATAGCAAGAGTAATATAAATAGTGTCCTCAAACTTGTGGACTCACCAATGCTTATCTCTGAAGTACCGAACTAGCCACGTGGAGGATGATCAAAAAGTGTTCTAGGCCCTATATGGTAATATCATGTAGGCATAGAGTATGCATTAGTATGTTTAAATGTACTAAGTATGCAGGATGCAATGTAAACAGATATAAGCAAATATAGTGAAAATTCATAATCATAAGTAATAAATATATATAATCTCAACATGGCATGTATGATCAATACTTGTAATAAAACATGCTTGTAAAACATTCAACTTGCATAATATATAATATGTGTGTGAGAAGAGACCTTAACTGACATAGACCAAGCGAGCTACAACTTGGAATCCAATGCATATCACCACCATGGAAAGGTCATTAAGGCATGTCACCCCCTCAATAAGGTGATCAAGGCATGTCACCCTCTCGACAAGGTGTGGTCTACTTTCCATGGTAGCTATACAATGATTAATTTGATGCATGTCACCCCCTCAATAAGGTGATTGAGGCATGTCTCCCCCTCGAAAAGGTGTGGTATAACTATATCGATCCACTAGAAATCCATAAGAGAGATAATGTATTATCCTATGGTGGTACATAGTTTAGTGAATAAGACTTTATAAAAGAACCCCTTGAGTAGAGCCCCAATCTTAAGTCTCAATCGGTGCTATGTCAAATCCCACGGAATACTTGAAATAATCATATTATAGTCATAACATGAGTAACTTGTAAGTGATATGATAGCATGAGTTGAGTAGCTCATAAGCATGCTTGACCTCAAATAGTGAACCTAGTTTGAAAATGAAAGTCGATCACAATCATACATGATCCGTTACTTTAATATGAGTGGCTCACAAGAGGTAAAAACCTTGAAATAGGGATTAACTTGTCACTTACAACATCATAGATAATTTTCATGACTTGAATACATACTTGGAAGCCCTTAATAATCATGAAGTAACTTGACTTGTAATTCATGTAATAGATTATCAACAACTTGAGAATTCTTGGCTCAATATTTTATCAAACACATGGTGGGCTCATGATAATTATTCAAAATCATGCAATTGAAGAGTGAAATAAGATGAGTAAACTTAATGCAAATCAACCCACCAATATGTATAATAACCCTCATATAGGGTAACTTGAAATATATTATGAAAACTCATGATAAAGCATATCTTCATAGCTCAAAACATCATAATCCTAATAGACATAATCAAATTATGGTATAAGTTTCAAATAGATAGTTATGCATAATCAATCAATATTTCATAAAACACAAAAATAATTTATGTTCATAATCCATGATAAGAGATACATATAGGTAATACAACTTTTAGGTATGCAATTTTCATGAGAAGGAAAAGTTGGGCTCCATGGGTGAAAGGAACCGAATGGATAAAACCTACATACCTTAAGCCTTGAATTCTTAGAGGTAAACTTGAAGCAGTTTTAGAGCATGAAATGAATCCTTGAGTTCCAACATTGAACTTGAGATTCTTAGATTTGAATGGGAGAATAAATAGAGTATTAGAGGGGTTTGAGAGATGGCCTTGTGAGTTATAGGGTTGAAAATGGCTAAGTACGGGTGGTTTCAGGTTTTAGTGGGCATAGGGCTATGACTGCAATGCCCTTGTCCTAAACAGAAAGTAAGACAAATTTTGTATTAGTTCATATTCATTCCTTGATGCAGACCAAACACAAAGGAAAATTTACATTGCTCTATGCCCCTTGCGCATCGCGGCCAGGGCACGGATGCTCTCTGGAAATAAAAAATTGGTGAAAGTTATTTTTTTCTATAGGTCCTCTATAATTCAAGTTATACCCATCCCTCACTTAATTTTGCCTCGTGATTAGGAAAATGAAGTTTGCTTTTTGATACCACACACAAATTTTGAGATATATGAAAATTACAATTATGGACATTCTGAAGCACATTTTGGGGCATTTCAAGCATATCTTCAAGAGTTCGAATAGTCCTTTTGGGTTGATCATCTATTTGAGGATGAAAAGTCATGCGAAGGTTAAACATGGTACCAAGACCTCTTTGGAAGGATGTCTAGAAGTGAGTGGAGAAACACGATCCGAAATAATAGACAAGGGTAGTCACGCAATCTAGCTAACTCATAAAAATACAACTTGGCATAATCTTTTGCATCATAAGTGGCTTTGACTAGTAAAAAGTGAGTTGACTTTGTAATTCTATCTACAAAAACCCAAACAGAGTCAAAGTATTTTCTAGTCTTAGGCAACTCAACCACAAAATCCATGTTGATCTTTACCCACTTCCAATTAGGGATTTCTATGCCTTGGGCTCGGCCACCCGGCCTTTGACGCCCGACTTTCACTTGTTGATTATTATGGCATCCAGATACAAATTTAGAAATATCTTTCTTCATACCACCCCACCAATATACCTCTTTTAAGTCATTATACATCTTTGTAGAACCGAAGTGAATAGAATAGGATGAATTATCAACCTCCTTCAAGATCAACTCCCTTAAGTCATCAACATTGGGCACACTCAACCTACCTTGGTACCTAAGGGCACTATTTCCCCCTTAAGAGAAACCTCCACTTTACTATCAAGACCCAGGCCTAGGGCCTAGTCATCACACGACATAAGGGGAACTCGAAGGGACCCCAAGCAAGCCTGTTAAAACTTTATTACACATCACTGGTTTTCGGAAGCAATAAAACAAGCATAAAGAGATAATAGAGTAGGTAAACTAGGTCTAATGGAAGGTACTTTCACATTATAGACATCATGAACAATAGAGTCAAAGCTCTTAACATAGACATATAACATGTCCAACAAACACCTCTAATACATAGATAAGAGCGGGGGCCAAAATAAAGCAACCGGGCTCATCCACATAATCAAATTAGAACATAAGGAATAATGTCTCAATGCATAATAAGAGAAACATAGACTAAGGTCCTCGAAGTAGAGGACTGACCAATTAGCTTGAGTAGTATCGAACTAGCCACATGGAGGAGGATGTTCAACTTGGGCACCGGTTCCTACATGGTGATATTATGTATACAATAGTATGCATTAGTACATTTGAATTTACTAAGCATGTAGGATGCAATGCAACAAGAATTAGGCATCATAGTCAAAATGCATAACAATAGGCAGTAGGCATAATATAACAATATGGCATGTATGTTCAATGCATAAGTAAAACATGCTTAAGTAACTCATGCTCACATAGGATATCATATGCGTAGAAGAGACCAAGCTAGCTTTTCAAGGTACAAACCCCTTAGTGGTTGATGATGGTTTCACCCCATCACCCTGGTAGTATGGTATAAACCCCTCACATGGTTGACGATAATCATACCTTATCACAATGGTGGCAAAGTACAAACCCCACACATGGTTGATGAGTACAAACCCCCACCTTAATTACCCGGGCTCTTATCCCCCCTGGATTTGGTATGCTCTAATGCAACAATTTATATATATAATATATCATATACATAAGCTCATTTCATCATTATATAGTCACTCATATCATATCTCATGCTTTGGACCTTTAACTCCTCAAGAAACCATATTCGGATATTTTATCAAACACTTAGAGGGTGTGTAATGCTACTATAAAACCATGAAATATATAGTTGTAATCATGCAAGAAAATCCATTGTAAAGCAATCAATCAACACCTTGCAACAACCTCAAGCAATATACATCAAAATCCCTCATCATATCATACAATAGATCCTAAACTTATAGCTCTAAATGTAGCAAAATAGTCACAACTTTACATGGATTTAACACAGTGTGCAGTGAATTTTATAATAAGCAAGACCCATATGTAAATCAACTATGAATTATGCAATTTTTGTAAAAGGAAGCTTGGGTATCATGGGTGAAAGAAACTCGCATACCTTAGCTTAGAGATGATCTTGGTGAAGATTAGAGATGGAGACTTGAATCTTGAAGAATAACCTTGAAAGAAAAACTTAGCTTGAGATGAGGGTTTGGGACTTGGATTTGGGAGTGAAAATGTGGCTAAGGTTTTGAGTGAGTATTAAGGAATGTTTAGGATGATATGAGGGTGAAATAAGGCTAAGTATAGGTTAAAACACGTTTGAAAACACTTAGGCCCAATAACACAAATCCTTAGATCTAGATAGAAATCACTGAAAACAAAATACATAGGTTCGCAACGGCGACCTGTCACAGAGGCCAAATTAACACATATTGGCCACAGTTGCACATCACGGTGCTGCCGCAGATAGTCTCTAGAAATTAAAATTTTGGAAATTCAAAATTGTGATTTGTTTGCTCTAAAATTGGGGTTAGACCCTTTCCCCTTAGTTTTGACCCCCTGACTAAGAATATGAAGTCAGATTTTCGATATCGTGCATGAATTTTGAGATATGTGGAATTTAAAATTTTGGAAATTGCGAGGCACATTTTTTTGCACTTTCTGGTTTCGTTTTATTTATCATCCTTCGCTAAGGTCTTCAACTCTAGCAAGGCAGGGTAAAGATCGTGTTTTGACTTTACTTCCTCAATCAAAGAAGATTTAGAACCATCAACAACCACTGCACCACAATTTTCAACTTCATCCAACCTAACCCCTAATCTAGCCAACTGGTGAACTTCTCTAGCTACCTCTTTGCCATCATCATCAATATGAGCTAGATTACCCATGGACACTCTATTTTGAGCATTGGTCACATCATTAGCTTTGCCAACATGATAGTGCACACTCATATCATAATTTTTAAGGAGCTCTAACCACCTTTTTTGTCTCAAGTTAAAATCTTTTTTGTGTTAATGCATATTGGAGACTCTTTCAAGGTTTGAAAGCTCTTTTTACATTCATTGGTCCAAACAAAGTTTGCCATCTTTTTGGGTAAACTTTGTCATAGGAGACGCAATAGAAGAAAAGCCATTCACAAACCTCTGATAGTAACATGCGAAACCTAAGAAACTCCTAATATCTAATGGAGTCAAGCATCTAGGAAAATTTCTTACCACCTCCGTATTCTTAGGATCCACCTTAATACTATCATCCAACACCACATGCCCAAGAAAAGCAACCTCGTTCAATAAAAACTCACATTTTTCATGTTTACCAAACAACCTCTCATTCCTCAAGATTTGGAACACCATCCTCAAGTGATTCGCATGCTCTTCCTCACTCTGGGAATAAATCAATATATCATCAATAAACACTAACACAAACAATGCAATGTAAGTTTTAAAGACTCTATTCCTAAAATCCATAAATATAGTTGGTGTATTAGTTAACTCAAAGGATATAACCACAAACTCAAAGTGCCCATACCTAATTCAAAAAGCCATCTTGGGAATATCACACTCCCTCACCTCCACTTGGTGTTATCCAGACTAAAGATCAATCTTAGAAAAGTGACTAGCCCCTTGTAGTTGATCAAAAATGTCATTAATCCTTGGTACAGGGTGCTTGTTCTTTATGGTAACCCTATTAAGTTGTCGATAATCAATGTATATTCTAAGAGAACCATCCTTTTTTTCACAAATAACACTGGTGCATCCCAAGACGACTTACTAGGCCTTATGAAACCCTTCTCTAACAAATCCCTCAATTGATCCTTCAAATCCTTCAATTCCACCGAAGTCATATGGTATAAGGAAATAAAAATGGGTTGAGTATCGGGAAAAAGGTCTTTACAAAAGTTTATTTTCCTTTCGGGAGGGCCACCAGGAAGATCATCGAGAAAGACATCAACAAACTCATTGACCACTAGAACCAACTCAATGGGAAGGACTTTGGACTCAACATCCCTAACCCTCACAAGATGATAAACGCAACCATTAGAAATCAACTATTGGGATTTAAGACAAGAAATGAATCTATCCTTAACCACCACAGCACCACTGTCTTACTAAAGGAGGGTCTCATTGGGGAATTGAAATTTAGCCCTGTAGGTTCTAAAATCAATGGATGCATAATATGCAAGTAGCCAATCCATCTAAAGAATGATATCAAAATCCACCATATCTAATTCAAAAAAATCAAAGGCAAGACTTTATGCAATATTAATATAGGACAATTTCTATAGACTCTTTTAGCAACAATAGACTAACCAATGGGGGTAGACAATTCATATAGTTCACACAAAAATTTGGGACTCACATAAAGCTTTTTAGCAACAAAAGGAGTAATGAAAGAAAGAATGGCACCCAGATCTATGAATGCATACACATCAAAATAAAAACTTTTAATATATTAGTAATAATGTTGGGCACTTATCTACCCCTTCCCTTCCTTGAAGTGCAGAGAATCTATTTTCCTTGGTGTATCCCCTTGTTAGCCTCCCTTTGCCCTTGGACCCCCATTAGCACCTTGGCCTTGTGGACGATGACCTTTACCTTTGATTTGAGCATGCAGACAATAAATAACCTTGTGTCCCATTTCACCACAACTAAAGCAAGCATTAAAGTTCTTCAAACATGGGCCACCATGGTTTTTCCCACACTTTTGGCAATTAGAATTAGACCCTCCACCACTACCATTTTGGATTCTTAGGTTATCATTGACAAATCTCTAGTTAGGAGAATTGGAAGACCCTTTGCCTTAGAACTTGTGGCCTTCAGGAAACCAGCCACTCTTGGAACATTGGAAACCACCTTCAAAACAATCCCTCTTAGATTTACCACTTTGTTTTTACTAAGAGTTTCCCCCTCTAGTTACTCGGCATAAGTAATGAGCCATGAAAAATCCATGTCACTCATTAGCAAGGCAGTACGACACTCTTCATTAACCAAGTCAGACACTCCCGACACAAATTTGTTCATTATAGCTCTAGGGTCGGCCACTAAATATGGAACATACTTGGAAATCTTGTTCAACTCTAGGGTATATTCCCTCAAACTCATGGAAACATGCTTAAGGTTCATAAACTCCATCATCTTAGCTTATCTTAACTCTATAGGAAAAAACCGGTTGAGGAATGTAGCATTGAACTCCTTCTAAAGAATAGCATCATCATCTCTCCTCTCCAATTTCCATTAGGTGAACTAAATTTTGGCCACACTTTGTGTTGGTAGGCTGCTAAGTGTACTTTATCCTCCAAATTTATCCCCATAATAGATAGAACTTTACACACCTCATCAATACAAACTTAGGGATCATCTTTCGGCTTGGATCCATGGAACTCCAGTGGGTTCATTCTTGTGAAATCTGTCCCAGCTGAGCCTGGAGAGGGATAATGAATTGCTTGGGCCACTTGGTTCACTTAGTTGGTCAGAGCATAGGCCAATATTGTGATAGCATCTTGGAACTCCTCTAGTGCTGCCCTTCCATCTTGAGGAGCGGGAAGGGCCGGTCACTTCTCAGGAGTACGGGCTCTACTTAGTTTTCCCCTTGGAATCAGCATGATGTAGAAGGATACAAGAGCATTAGTTAGGGTAAAAGACTTTTAGTTATACCTAAAGAATGATATAGATCATGAAGAAGTGAAACATTTCCTAAAATGCGTCATAGCCTCCCATTCATTGTTTTGGCGTGCTTCACAAGCATAAATAACACATTAATTGACACATTGTATTAGATATAGGACCATTAACAACCTAGTGCTCTGATACCAAGGTTGTCACGACCCAAGACTAGGGCCTAGACATCACACAGCGAATTCAGAACCCGAAAAGTCCCAAACCAAGCCTCTTAGGATATCAATCACATATCTTAAGTTGCAAAAGCAAAGTAAAACAACAACAAGAGATATAAAAGAAGGGAAGTAAGGCTAAAGGAAGTCATTGATAATCACAAAAGTATTAAAGAGTCAAGCTCATAACATAAGTACATCATAATATTTAACAACACTGTTAACTTAGAATAGAGCAAGGGCAACTCTCTAAAATACAGAACTAGCATTGTGGAGGATGATAAAGAGGACCTCATGTTCCTACATGGTAATATCATGTAGGCATAGAGTATGCGTTAGTGCATTTCAATGTACTAAGTATGCGGGATGCAACGCAACAAGACATAACCTAATATAGTCATAATGCATAATCATAACAATGGACATATAATCACAATATGTCATGTATGTTCAATACTAATAATAAAACATGCTTGTAAATCATTCATCTTGCACAATAAATATATCATACAGAAGTGAGAAAAGACCTTAACCGACATGAATAGGACTAAGTGAGCTACAACTTAGAATTTTGATAATTACCCCTCATTGGTAAAGAGGTAGTCTACTTTCCAAAGTAAAACATACTTCACCTTATGAGAGCATGGCCTATTTCGTATGAAGTAACCCTCCATACGGGAACATGACCCATTTCAGAAAGGTTCATGATAACGTGCACTAGATGGATCCACTAGAATAGAAACGGTAATAATAATAGTCCTATGTTGGCACATAGTTTGAGAAAAGGAGTATGGAGCCTTGAAGATAGTCCAAACCGACATCCAATCCATCGGTGCTAAGTTTAATCCCATAGAATAATTAAAATAATCATAATTTAATCATAAAATGAATAGCTTGTAAGAACACGAGTTGAGTAGCTCATAAACATGCTTGACCTATACTAGTGAGCCTAAAATGAACATGAGAATGGATTATAATCATACATAAAACATTGCTTTAACATGAATGGCTCACAAGAAGTGAAAAACTTAAAATAAGGCTTAAGTTGATACTTGAAACATCATAGAAGCTTTTCATGAATACAATACATGCATAAAAGACCAAAATTATCATATAGTCACTTAAAATATAAATCATGTAATAGATCATCAATAACTTTAGAATTCTTGTCATGTCATTTTTTCAAACACATGGTGGGTTCATGATACTTGTTCAAAATCATGCAATTCAAGAGTGAAATAAGATGAGTAAACTCAATGCAAATCAACCCACCAACATGTAGTAAAACCATGTAGGGTACGTTGAAATCCATTACAAAAGCTTATGATAATTCATAGTTTCATAGCTAAAAACAAGCATAGCCTCAATAGATATAATCAATTCATGGAATAAATTTGAAATAGATATGTCTAAACAATCAATGAATACTTGATAAAACCCCAACATGATTTATTTTCACAATCCATAATAAGAGATACCCATACGTAATATAACTAGAAAACATGCAATTTTCATGAAAAGGAAAGTGGAGCTCCATAGGTGAAAGGACCCAATGGATAAAAGCCACATACCTTAAACCTTGAATTCATTGAGGTGAAGTTCAGGTAGTATTAGAGCTTGAAATAGGTCCTTGAGTCCCAAAATTGAGTTAAAATCCTTAGTTTTGATTGAGAGGATTGATAGAGTCTTAGAGAGGTTTGAGAAAGGTTTTATAAGTTGTAGAGTTGAAAAATGGCTAAGTATGGGTGATTTCACTTTTAAGTGGGCATGGGTATATTACCCTAATGCCCTTAGCAAAACAAAAAATCAAGGAAAATAATAAAATAATGCATCGCAGACCCGACCCAAACTCAAACCTCTGTGAGGAAAATCATTATGCAAGTTGAATAATTTATAAACATGCTTTACTTCAAGCATTGACCATGCATGCCATATTGAGATCTCACTTATCTATTTCTTATTACTAAGTATTTTGACTGGATTGGCTTATGTCTTATTGAATTGCATCCTATATACTTAGTACATTCAAATGTACTAATGCATACTCTATACCTATATGATATTAACATGTAGGAATCGAAGTACCACTTGATTATCCTCTATGAGTACAATCTATTGAAGTAAGCTTTGATGAGTCCTCAAGTCCGGGGACACTATCTTTACTACCCTTGCTATATTGAGATTTCTTTTGTTGAACACTTGTTATTATGAAGGTGAGCCCGAAAATTATCTTGGCCCCTTTTCCATTCCGTGTTAGAGGTGTTTTTGGAATATAATTATGTATTTATTCCATAAGCTTGACTCTTTATGCTTTTATGATTATTAAAGACTTCCCTTAGCCCCGTCTCCCTTCTTTTATTCCTCTTGTTTTTGTTTTCATTACTTCTGTGACCAAGGATGTGTCATTGATATGCTAAAAGGCTTGTTTGGTTCCTTTTGAGTTCCTATTCACCGTGTCAACTCTAGGCCCTAAGCTAGGGTTGTCACAAACTTGGTAATAGAGCACTAAGTTGTTATTGGTCCTTGGAATCTAACAGACAACATCAATTAGAGTCTTATTCATGGTTATGAAGTGCGCCACAACTATGAGCAGGAGGCTATGAGGCACTTTAGGAAATGTTTCTCTTCTTAGTGGGATACATCATACTTTAGATGTAAGTATAAGGATTTTCACTTAAAGAATGCTCGTAGCTATTCTAGATCATGTCAATTCCAATAGTAAGATTAAGGAGAGCCTGTACGCTTGAGGAGCAACCTATCACTCCTACTCCTCAAGATCCTCAAGGTGGAGGGGTAGGCCAAGATAAGTTTTAAGATTCTATTGCAATGATGGATCATGCTATGACCAACCAAATCAATGAAGGATACCAAGACCCTTATGCTCCTACTCCGGCTTCTAGGGTGAGGGATTTTGCTAGAATGAACCTATTAGATTTCTATTGATCCAAGATGGATAAGGATACCCAAGAGTTCATAGATGAGGTATACAAGGTTCTATCCATCATGGGGGTCCATTGAGATCAAAATCTAGAGTTAGCAGCCTATCAACTTAAAGGGGTGGCACAAATTTGGTTTACACAATAGAAGTTGGGGAAGGGGAATTATGATGCTATCATTTAGGAAGAGTTCAATGCCGCATTGCTCAATCGTTTCTTTCCTATCGAGCTAAGGTAGGCTAAAATGATGGAGTTTATAAACCTGAAGGAAGGTTCAATGAGTGTGAGGGAGTATGACCTCAAGTTCAACCAATTCTCCAAGTATGCTCCACAATTGGTTGTCAAGTATAAATCAAGGATGGACAAATTTATGTCGCGAGTGTCCGATATTGTTAAGGAGGAGTGTCGTAGCACCATGCTAGTGAGTGATATGGATTTCTCATGCCTTATGACATACGAGTGAGTGATATAGATTTCTCCCACCTCATGACAAAAGTCGAGCAACTAAAGGGGGAAAAGCATAGATAAAAGAAGGAGTGGGGAGTCTAAGAGGGCTTATTTTGAAGGTGGTTTCCAAGTTTCCAAGGGTGGCCAGTTTCCTCAAGGCCAAAAGTTCCAAGGCTAAGGTCTTCCAATGCCCCTAAGAAGAGATTTGCTAACGATAATCCAAGATTCCAAGGTGGTAATACAAGAATTATAAGCCTATATATCCAAGGTTTATAAAGAATCATAGTCGTATATTCTTGAAGAATTCTAATACTTTATTTGGTTTTGGTGAGATGGGTCACAAAGTTATGGATTGTCCTTAAGCTCAAATCAAAGGTAGAGATAGTCGTCCACAAGGCCAAGGTGCAAATGCGGGTCAAAGGGGAAGAGGAGGCCAACAAGGTGGTGCACCAAGGAAAAATAAATTATGTGTTCTTCAAGGGAGACAAAGGGTGAATGAGGTGCTAGATGTCATCACCGGAATGTTAAAGGCTTTTGATTTTGATATGTATGCATTGATAGAGCCGGGTGCCACTAGTTCTTTTATTACTCCTTATGTTTCCAAAAAGCTTTCATGTTAGTCTTGAATTGTTGTGTGAACCATATGAATTGTCTACTGCCCTTGGTCAGTCCATTGCATAAAGTCTTACCTTATTATTTTGTTGAATTGGATATGGTGTATTTTGATGTCATTCTTAGGATGGATTAGTTGCATGCATATTACGCTTCTATTGATTATAGAACTCATAGGGTTAAATTCCAATTCCTTTATAAACCTGTTCCTAAGTGAAGAGTCATGATGTGGTGGTCAAGGGTAGATTCAATTCTTCTCTTAAAATTCAAACCTTGATTTCCTAGGGTTTTCTCTATGATCTTGTGAGGATTAGAGATGTTGAGTCCAAAGTGCCTCCTATTGAGTCAGTTCTGATGGTTAATGAGTTTCTTGATGTCTTTCACGATAACCCTCTTAGTGTTCCTACCAAAAGGGAAATAGATTTTGGGATAAAACTCCTTCACGATTATCAACCCATTTCTATTTCCCCTCAACGTATGGCCCTAGCAGAGTTGAAGGAGTGATTGAGGGATTTGTTGAAAAAGGGTTTTATAAGGCCCAGTAAGTCACTTTGGGGTGCATTGGTGTTTTTGTGAGTAAAAAGGATCGTTCTCTTAGAATGTACATTGATTACTGGAAAATTAATAGAGTCACCATAAAGAACATGTACCTTTGTAAGGACTAATGACCTTTTTGATCAACTTTAAGGGGCTAGTCACTTTTCTAAGATTAATCTTCGGTCTAGGTATCAATTAATGAAATTAAGGGAGTGTGACATTCGTAAGATGACTTTTTGGACAAGATATGGGCACTTTGAGTTTGTGGTTATGTCTTTTGGTTTGACTAATGCATCGACTATATTTATGGATCTCATGAATAGGGTCTTTAAAACCTACCTTGACTTGTTTGTGGTGTTTTTTTATTGATGATAACTTGATTTATTCCCAAGTGAGGAAGAGCATATGGATTACTTGAGAGTGATTTGCAAATCTTGAGGGAGGAGGTGTTGTATGCAAAATATGAGAAATGTGAGTTTTGGTTGAAAGAGGTTACTATTCTAGGGCTTGTGGTGTCGGGTGATGGCATTAAGATGGATCCTAAGAAAGCGGAGGTGATTAGAAATTGGCCTAGACCTTTGAATCCATCGGATATTAGATGTTTCTTGGGTTTGGTAGGTTATTACAAGAGGTTTGTTAATGGTTTCTCTTCTATTGCTTCTTCTATGACTAAATTAACACAAATGAAGGTGAAATTGGTATGGACCGATAAGTGTGAAAAGAGTTTCCAAACTTTAAAAGATAAGATTGTCTCTGCTCCTATCTTGGCTCTACCATAATGGTTGAAAGGATTTGTTGTATATTGTGATGCTTCAAGAATTGGTTTGGGGTGTGTTCGGATGCAAACAAGTAAGGTGATAGCCATGGTATTTGCTTTGAATATTTGGCAGCACTACTTGTATGGGGTTCATGTTGATATGTTTACTGAGTACAAGAGTCTCCAATATATGTTCACTCAAAAAAATCTTGAGACAAAGAAAGTGGTTAGAGCTACTTAAAGATTATGATATGAGTGTGAATTATCACCCCAGCAAAGCTAATATTTTTTGGCTGATGCTCTACGTAGGGTGTCTATTGGTAGTCTAGCTCATGTTGATGATGGTGGAAAAGAGGTGGATAGAGAGGTTCACTGGTTGGCTAGATTGGGGGTTAGGTTGTACGAAGTGTATAATGGGAGTGTAGTAGTTGTTGATGGTTCCAAATCTTCTTTGATTGAGGAGGTAAAAGAAAAATAAGATCTTGACCCCACCTTTCTAGAGTTGAAGGCCTTGGTGAGAGATTGTAAAGTGGTGGTTTTCTCCCAAGGGGGATATGGTACCCTTAGAAACCAAGGAATATTATGTGTGCCAAATGTAGATGATTTGAAAGAATTGCTCTTGAAGGAGCCCCATAATTCATCCTGTTTCATTCACCCCAGTTCTACAAAGATGTATAGAGATTTGAGGGATGTGTATTGGTGGGGTGGTATGAAGAGAGACATTGCCAAGTTCATAGCTGGATGTCATAATTGTCGACAACTAAAAGCCTAACATCAAAGGTCGGGTGGCCTAGACCAAGATATAAAAATTCCTACTTTGAAGTGGGAGCAGATCAACATGAATTTTGTTAATGGGTTGCCTAAGACTAGGAAACATTTTGACTCTATTTGGTATGTTATGGATATAATGTTGAAGTCGGGTCACTTTCAACTGGTCAAAACTTTTAATGGTTACGAAGATTATGCGAAGTTGTACATTCATGATTTGGTTAGATTACATAGGGTGCCCTTGTCTATAATTTTAGATCATGGTGCTAAATTCGCCTCTAACTTTTGGAGGTACTTCCAAGGAGGTGTTGATACCAAGGTTAAGCTTAGCATGGATTTTCATCCTCAAACGAATGGCTAAGCTGAGAGGACTATCCAAACTCTTGAGGAATCTTAGTTCTTGTATTTTGGAATTTAAGGGTAGTTGAGATGAACATCTTTCACTCATTGAGTTTGCTTACATTAATAGCTACCACTCAAGCATTGTATGACTCCCTTTGAAGCTCTTTATGGTAGGCATTGTAGATCGCTAGTTGGGTGGTTTAAAGTGGGGGAGATGGCCTTGCTAGGTCCGGATATTGTCATGGAGGCCTTGGAGAAGGTAAGAATGATAAGGGAGAGACTAATAATAACCCAAAGTAGACAAAAGTCCTATTTCAATATGAGGAGAAGAGATTTTGAGTTTAAGGTCTGTGATTGGGTCTATCTGAAACTCTCACCCATGAAGGGTGTGGTTCAGTTTGGCAACAAGGGGAAGTTAGGCCTATCTTTTATGGGTCCTTATCAAGTTTTGAGGAGAGTGGGTAAGGTTGTATATCTGTTGGAGTTGCCTATGGAGATGGATATGGTTCATTTGATCTTTCATGTGTCCATGTTGAGAAAGATTGTGGGTGACCCAAGTGCCACAATGCCCTTGGATGTTGTGGGTGCTATAGACGATAATTTGAATAATGAAGAGGTACCGATGGAGATTTTGGATAGACAAGTGAAGAGGTTGAGAAACAAAGATGTAGCTTCCGTCAAGGTCTTTTTGGAGAAACCAATAAGTTGAAAGTGCCACATGAGAAGCCAAGGTGGACTTGAGAAAGCGATATCCATATATTTTCCACTCTACTAAAGTTGAAGGTCCTAATTTAAGTCCTTTATATAATTTCAAGTCTTAATTTTCAGCCCTTATGTCATTTTGCATGCATAAATGATAATGTTGACA
This sequence comes from Solanum sejunctum, assembly GCA_025642045.1. NCBI lineage: Eukaryota > Viridiplantae > Streptophyta > Magnoliopsida > Solanales > Solanaceae > Solanum > Solanum sejunctum. Next base: position 40,967 of record JAOTQJ010058409.1, read on the forward strand.
AGTTTATGGTTATTTTTGGCATTCGTGTTGAGATTAAATGACATGTAAATATGTTTGTTGCATTCATGTCGGGCTAAATTCTTTATGATGACTTCTCTTATGCACATTCTTTGACATTTGAGGATGAATGATCCCAAGGGGGAGATATTGAAACACCTCAAAAAATGTGCTTCGGAAATGCCCATAATTATAATTTCCATATATCTCAAAATCCACATATGCTATCAAAAATCCAACGTCATGTTCTCTATCAGGGAGAAATATTTAGTGGGAAGTGGGTATAACGAAGATTTTAGAGGACCCACAACAAAAAATAGATTTTCCAAAATTTTAAATTTGAGTGTGCATCTGCGACCAGGCCAAGACACGAACTAGGCGTGGATCTTTGTAAATACCTCTTCCGCGATAAGTCTGCATCACAGACCAGATCAACTTCTTCCATAGTTTTTCATTTCGGCCAAAGGCATTGGGGTCATAGCCCCATGTCCACTTATGCATGAAAACACCTATACTTAGCCATTTTTCAACTCTATATCACTCAAGAGCCTCTCAAGAACCTCTGAAAGATTTAACCAAATATCTCATTCAAATTTCTAGAATTTCAAGCCTAACTTTTGAACTCAAGGATTCTCTTTAAGCTTCAAGTTCTCTTCAAGCTCATCTCAAGAAAAATTAAGTTTGAGGTATATGCATTTTATCCATTGGGTCCTTTCACTCATGGAGTCCAAAACTTCCTTTTTATGAAAAATTGCATATCTTCATGTTGTATTATCTATGGGTAAATCTTATTATGGATTATGAATATAAATCATGTTGGGATTTTATCAAATGTTGATTGATTATACATAACTATCTATTTCAAGCTTATACCATGAATTTGATCTTGTTTATTGAGACTACGCATGTTTTGAGTTATGTAACTATGATCTATTATGAGATTTGATGATGAATTTCAAAGTACCCGACATGAGGGTTTTAAAATTTGTTGGTGGATTGATTGGAATTGAGTTTTCTCATATTATTTCACTCTTGAATTGCATGCTTTTGAACTAGTATCATGAACCCACCATATGTTTAAAAAAATGTCAAGTCAAGAATTCTCAAGTTATTAATGAACTACTACATGATTTACATGTCAAATAACTATATGATGATTATGGGATTTCAATTATGTATTGAATTCATGAAAAGTATCTATGATGTTACAAGTATCAAGTTAAGCCCTATTTCACAGGTTTTTACCTCTTGTAAGCCATTCATGTTAAAACAAAGGTTCATGTATGATTATGATCTACTCTCATTTTTAAGTTAGGCTCACCATGCCTATTTAAAAGCTACTCCTGTCATGTTTTCATGTTTCTTAAAAGTTATTAAAGTATGATTATATGGGATAAGACTTAGCATCGATGGATTATATGTTGGCATGCACAATCTTCAAGGGTCCATAATCCTTTCCCCAAAATATATTCCAACATAGGATTATGATTTACCTTTGCTATAATAGTGGATTCATTTGGTGCACTTTATCATAAAATCCATCCCAAAATAGAAGGGGCTCCCATAAGAAGGGTTACTTCTCCGAAATGGGATAGGCTCCCATAAGGTGAAGTATGATTTACCTTGGCAAGTATACCACCTCTTTACTAATGAGGGGTAATCATTAGGATTCTAAATTGTAGCTCGCTTGGTCATAATTTTGTCGGTTAGGGTCTATTCCCCGACAAGTCTTATATTCTATGCAAGTTGAATAATTACAAGCATGTTTTACTTCAAGCATTGCCATGCTTGCCATATTGAGATCTCACTTATCTATTGCTTATGCGTTTTGACTATGTTAACTTATTTCTTGTTGTATTTCATCCTATATACTTAGTACATTCAAACATCCTAACACATACTCTAAGCCTACATGATATTATCATGTAAGAACCGGAGAACAACTTAATCATCCTCCACATGGCTAGTATGATCCATTGAAGCAAGCTTTGGTGAGTTCTCAAGTCTAGGGACACTATCTTTACTATTTTTGCGATATTTCGACTTCTTTTGTTGCATACTTGTTATTATGAGGGTGATCCCGGAAAGTGTCTTGCCCTTCCCCCCTCCATTCTATGTAAGAGGTATTGTTTGAATATTATAATGTATTTATGCTATAAGCTTTACTCTTTATGCTATTATAATTATCAAAGACTTTTCTTAGTCCCACTTCCCTTGTTTTATACGTTTTCTTGTTGTTTACTTTGCTTCCGCGATTGATGATGTGTGATTGATATGCTAAGAGTCTTGTTTGGGTCCTTTCGGCTTCCTATTCTTCGTGTCACGTCTAGGCCCTAGCTAAGGTCATGACATAAGTAGTACACCAGAATAAAACGGTCGTTGTCAAATATAAAACCTAACTTAGGTTATGGTCGAATCCCATTGGAAATATGTTGACTTATGAGAATTCACAAACAAGTAATTCAAGTAATTAACCAACTCAATTCCCCGAAGGGGGGGTTTGAACCAATAAGAAAATAAAACTACACTAACTATAACTGAAGAGAATCAATAATAGAAATCAACTTGGATATTATAGTTCCCATGATTCACCAGCTCAATAACACCGGATAGCCCAATTCTACACTAGAGTATAGCATGCAACATGGAAATTTAAGTTCACCAAGAACTTTGGTAATTGGTGAGAGGCTAATTTCACTAGGCGACTTGGCCCATATTCATAGTATGCAATACTAACCATTACCTATAGTCCCAGTCATCCTCCCCTTGGTCTAGTTCAGTTGACTAGATGAGAACATACCATCAAATCATGTTAGTTGATCTCTTTTCCTATTCATTACTACCTTGACTCAGGAAAGTAATACCAGGCAAGCTCTAATGTCATCAACCACTAAAATACATGCAAAACAAAGAGAATTGATTAGTACATATAAATAACCATTCCAAGAATTGCATATTACCCAGGATTATTTGATTAGATCTTCATGGTTCCCACAACCCAAAGTTATGGATTTAGCTATTCATGCGATAGCTAGATGAAGGAATTATGAATTAAGAAAACATAATTAAACACTTACCCATTTAAATTGAGAATCAAGCAAATCCAAAATTGATTGAGATCGATTTTACGATCAAATCAGTTCACAAATGTATTTGCTCAATTTTCTCCCTAAGTGTTGTATTCTAACCCTAATTACAATGAAAATGATGAATCTTTATGGAAAATGACCTAAAATACTATTTATAGTAATTATAATTAAGTCCTTAACAAAATAGAAAAATTGGTCGGTGGACTCAACAAAACCTATTGACAACTCTTAGAGGCTTCTATGAGTCGTAATCGAGGTCCCATAATCAACTCTTGGGATCTTGGACTTCACTTCTACGAATCATCTTTACGATTCATAAACAAATTTACAACTCGTGCTTCAGACTCGTAGGCTTTCAGTGCTTCAAATTAGCCCTGTCTAGAAATCTTCATGAAACTTATCTATACGACTCATAGAATGCTCCATGACTCATATAGAGATATTATATAGTGATCCTCAGATATCATCCTTCATGGGAATTTATAGGAAACTTCCTCTACGACTCATAGAATGCTCTACAATAAGTAAAGGGTTTCGTAAATCACCAAAAATAAGAAAAACTCTATAATTTTGTCCTAAAGTCATGCCAACCTGCTTTCCTGCAAACTAAACACAAAAACACATAAAAAACAAAAATGTCGCATTAGAAACATACAAAATCCTATGTTTTAGGCATAAAAGTGTTGTATTTTGACAGCATATCAGTGCCAGCCATGCCAAAGGTACCCTCCGGCGGCGTAACAATAGTAGACTATAAATTAGGATTTCATGATAAAAGAAGCTATTAATGTTTATTTTATACTATTCCATGAAACAAGTCCTTCAACCAACATTGAAATATAGCCTGATGTGGATGTCTTACAATAGAGACATCTAGCAAAATTTGAATAGAAATGTCCTACGATATCTAAATGATCTGATCTTCGATAAGTGAGCATGTAATCTTTTGTTTATTAATGATGTCTCATAACCCATTTTATTACTTTCCAATGATCAATTCTTGGGTTACATAAATATTGTCCTAATATTCCCATTATGTATGTTATATTTGCACACATACAAACTTATGCATAAAGGTGTCACCTATAAAAGGAGTCATTAGGTTTGTAAAGATGAGTAACTTTATTCCTTGTTATATTGGTCTATTTTTTATTTTTGATAGGGTTATATTGGCTTATCCCTAATAAGTTAGATTTAATGCCTAGCTTGCTCAGGATATATCTGGTATAACATGTATCCATCTCGGAATGAGAATTACATTATCAAATAAAACTCGATATTACTAAACAAGTATTGTTAGTATGAACAAAAGCTAGTTGCAATTCTTGATTTGGATGTTTGAAGAGTGAGGACTAAGGGAACCATATTAGTAAAGCTTTAACAAAAGCATCATCCGACTAAAAAAGTCGTTTGAAAAATCGAGAAGATCATGTAAGATAAGTAGCCTCACATTTTTGAAGATTTAGTTTCTACTTCTTCTTGACTTAGCCTAGATTTTCTTTTTTGATTGCTTGGGAAAGGGTTACTAATAAATTGATATAAATTGTAATGATCACTTCTAGTCGATAAGGGAAAGACAAGGTCAAATTCTGGACTAGGTCAAATTTAGAAAAAATCAAAGTAAATTGAGATTTAGGAAAATTTTTAAAAGGACTGAGACTAATGTCTATGTATACATTGATTTCTTTAGTAACTAGGATATTAAGAAGTTCATAAGACTTTTTAAAATTGAAAATGGGTAATAAGAACTCTCAATATCAAACTTGGCATAAAATAATGCTTTTAGAATGTCAAAGTTTGAGGGTGTGCTACAAAATGAAGGCTTGGGAGAAGAGTTTCGTGATTCTATCCCGTACAAGCTACTATAGCGAAGGGTATCCCATTAAAGGGAGTTAAGTCAAATTTTAGTGCAAAAAAGTCTCAAAACTAGCATTACTTAGCTAACTCATTTTGGAAAATTGCATAAGTGACCTAGAGCATTGTCATAACCCAAACCTGTACGCTGGATGTGGTTGGCATGCGAAAACTATTTTTGGTACCAAGCAAACCACTTGACCTAGCTAAATTACTTATCGGAAGACACTCAGGGGCCGTTTGGTGTAAGAAATAAAAATAAATAGTCATGGGATAATAAAAAAGTGAAGGGATAAAATTTTTTGTATCTTGTTTGGTTTCTAAATTTGGGATAACTTATTCCACCATTTATACCATAGTGATGGAATAAGTTATTGCATATATATGGTGGAATAACTTATCCCAGATAGTTAATCCTAGGATAACTAATCTTGGGATAAGATGTTTTCAACCAAACAGCCTCTAACATCATAATAAATTATAATGGGCTCAATATTCATTAACTTAGAGATACAATAATATTATATAAAACATTACTCAAGGCTTTCAAAAAAAAAACTTCAAGAAAATAGCGTGAACAATATGTTTCTACTCTAAAATGTTAACTCTAAACTAGGTACTTGGGTAGGCCCATGGCTACCTTAACTAAAGAAAATACAAATGGAATAAAACTCTTGAGCTCCTCTGAATTCAAATATGTCTCACCGATTGCTGATGGGGACTGCCTTGTCGAATCGTTGCTATCATGAGTACCTGAATCTGCATCACAAGTTGATGCAATGTTAAATGATGTCAGTACACACACTGTATGATATTTAAGATGGCCAAAAAATTGTAAGGGAATGATACTCAACTTTAGAACTAACTATGAGGTAGCTTGTTTGATAAAAATATGTCATTCAAGTAAAAATATGTTTTAAATATGTTTAGAAGTGCAACTCATATTATAAAAGAAATACTTGTTTTAATGCATTAATGAGCAAAACTTAATGTATGAAAAATGTATAATACTTAAAATGCTCAGCTCTTAAAAATAGCTCAACTCAACTAAATATGTAACATAATAAAAGAAAACACTTGAACAATGAAATAACACAAATCAGTGTATAAAATAATAAGCTTTATTTTGGGATACATCCAAGTGTACAAACCATCACTATGAGCCTCCAAATAATACAACGTCTTGCCCACACTGCCAAAAGTCATCCACAAGTTGGTGCTCAATACTACTCCCAAAAGTATTAATTAGACGTCATACTTAAAAGAATATATTTTTTCAAAGTGTTACTTTCCTTCTCTTTGGGACTTAACCCAACTTAGTATTCTCTTAACCTTTCTCCAAAATATCTAGAATTATAGATTTCATGCTCCAATGTTCATAAAATACCTATGCTAATACTTTTCTTAAGTTTAAAGAAAGATCTAAAAATTCATAAATTTTTGTAGTACCTTTAAGGATTAACTAGTTTAGCAATTAAATGTAGTATCTCAACTTAAGATCTCAATATAGTAAAAAATTTTAATAAATATCATGCTTTTCTAAAAAAAAACTATGAATGAAGAAATCTTGTTGTCAAGTAACATCAAGATATTTGAAGAAACTAGTAGATACATGATGGTAGGATAATATAATAGGATTTTTGTAAGCTTTACATTCTTTGAAGAACTATATTCCTCAAGAACTTTGAAGAACCCAATAGCTTTGGTTAATAGCCTCATTTTCTTCTCTTGAAAACTTGTTCTAAGTCTAGAGAATTTTTTTGAGCGTAATGAAGTTGAAGAATAAAGTTTAGGGGTTTAATTGGGTGAGAAACTGTCAAGTTTAGGAATAGAAATTGTGAGAAAGGATGAAAATACCTTTCTTAAAAACACTATCTAAGCCATCTACATCACTATCTATGGTCCATGGAAGCTTATACAGACCATGTAATCCTTTCATAGAAACTGGAGTGGATTTTGGGGTCCTAATAATCATTTTGTGGGCCCAAACTATAACTCATTAAAGATTTTATGACCCATAATTCGGTCTGTAGAATTTGAGACCCAAAAATCGACTTGCAGATGTCATATAATGAGCTAAAAGTGGTTATAATTCAATCCACAACTCATAAGTTAGGGTCGCAGAATCAAGTTTGCTCTGGCAGTCTATAGTAAAACAATTATAGATTTTTGGTTCAAACTCAAAATAAGGCGAAATTAGTGTAGTTGGAAAGAAGATTCAAAAATATTTAATTTGATATATTGTGGGTCATCTAATTCTCTATATGTTAAGAGTTAGGATCATTTAAAGTTGACCCATGCATAATCTAGTGGGAAAACTTAATCAATTGGAAAACATTGAACTTGACTCAGCACTAGAGGTCTCTTATGAACCTAATAATCCACTTTTAATATCCTTCAGAAATATATAAATGAGCCTTGAAATATAGGTATATGTAAGGCAGAACTAAGTTCAATCTTATATAATTACGAAAAAAATTTGAATTCTATGAATAGAGTTGTGGGGTGTTATAGGCATTTGTCATCTATTTTTCATCGTTCTCTTTGATAAAAGTAAGTTAGTTACTCCTCTAATTTACAATTTTATTCTTAATCTCTAATATCTATGGTGGTCAATTTTAGGGGAGGATTTTTAACTTGAACTTAATAGTGAAAAGGCCCCAATTTGAGTAGAATGTGTTAGAACCCGTAACTTAACTTAAACCCCGAAAGTCCTTAATTGGTTTGATTTAATAAAGTTTGGGACCGAATGCA
>JAOTQJ010058410.1:0-13951 GCA_025642045.1 Solanum sejunctum
GCTGTAGGACTGTATATGTAGCATGTGACATGTGGATAATCACACAAGACAACATGACAATGAAAAGAGTACATTACGTAGATAATAAAATGCATATGAAATGAAACAACTTGTCAACTTTTTTAGTAACAAGAACTCATATAACTTGGTATCCAAACATGTATGCAGTTTTGAAGATGACTATGTGTGGAATCATATGAACATATACAAGAATGGATACGTTGTTAACAGTTGTGTCGGAGTTGGTGAATAACTTTATGTACCAAGGAGAGAGCTATGTTTTATGCCAAGTGATACAAAATCAAATAACCTTACATACCTCATCGTCGGACCTTGTTACTATCTCGAGATAAACTTTCCTTCCTCTAAATACTTATCTACAATATAGTTGGTGATAAATCAATTATTAATAGCCAATAGATATACCTTGGCATCCCAATCACATAAGAAAACAATACATGGGCAGCAAGCAGGTGATTATAAACCCAAGCGTACTCCTTTAACCTTTCCGCCCTTAATCGTATTTTCTAATACACATTAGCATGTACACATCATGTACAGCCTAGTTTAATGTCATAATAGTATTACAACAGCGCACAAAGCACAACATATTACAATTCCACACAATCTAAAAATGGACAGCATAATGTTACCTTCCTTTGCTACATTTCGACGTCGACAACTCCAAACTTATTCCAACTTTAACCAAACTGTTCCAGCAACATTTACACATATAAAAAGACCTAAAATAGTCTTGTAATATCACTTAAGAAGTCATGAAGAACGTGAGCTAATAGCCTTATATACAACAGCCCACAGGTTCCAATCAACATGACACTTAAGATAACTCGATAAAATGCGCTTGTTAAATGAAACTAAAATCAGGGCAACAACCTTAGGATGATATTTATAACTCAAACCATGTTAATAACACTAAGTTCTCTTCATAATACAACTCACAAACCATAGAGAAATCAACAAAACAAAAGGAAAAGGTGCAGCAACTTTCAGCACAGAATCTGTCCAGATTTTCCGGCACCAACATACTAGCATATACTTCTTATTTTTCATAAGAAAACCATACTAAACACATGTGTAAACTTACTTAACACTTACTTCAAGGTTTAGGGATTATCCAAGAATCCTAGAAGTCCCTTTTAGCTGCATTACAAAGTGAAAAAAAGTTGAGAGAACTTTGAAGACAAATCTGTCTTTTTTTTTGTGAGTTCAAGTTGAGATTGAATTGTCGAGCTTCTTTGTAGCTCTTTATAAAGAGGTCTTTGGCGGACCTTCCCTTGAAATTTTGAATACCTCACACCACACATTATCAAGCTGGTTATCCACCAGCTTGGCCCTCACACTTGGGCCTAAATGGGTCTCCAAGTTGATGGGCTTGGTTGCCTATTTTCAGCTTTCACTTAGTTTTGGGCCCAATTTGCTATGTGTGTTGTGATGTTTTTGGGCCCTTTTGTTATACTTATTGGGCTGACCATATATCCCATTTATGATACTAAAACTTGGGCTAAAGGTATACCCTTAATACGGACTTTATTCATAATCGAACATGGACAAATTCGACGTCAAACCTCGTCTCCGTTTAGCTTGTAAATTTAAGCTAAGCAAGTAGGTGATTCACCTGATAGCTTCCTAAGTCCTATAAGCAACTCAATTCTCTTACTTCATTTAAGGTTGTACTCTACTTAATTAGACACAAAACATGTATACACTCGACTTTCTCAAGCGTTAGACACACATATAGCCCATTAACATAAGATTCAAGCACTTTTGAAAATTAGCGCTAATTTGACCAAACCATGTCATGTTTCATTTGAATTGTACTAGTAGTGTAAGGTGTGGGGTGTTACACTCCTCCCATGGGATAGTCTCTTCAGCAATAGTACTCTGTGTGGAGGGGCCAGTGCCCCTCATGTTTTCAAGCTTTCAAGCCCGTCGTCTCTCATCCTACTATCTCGATCTCATAAAGATAAGCTCGAGCTCTTCCTCCTCTGTAAGCCTCTCACATAAGCGTATCTCTTCTGGATCATCATCCTTTGTGTGGGTCTCTTCCCCTGGGAAGATTGAATGGGCTCATTAGGAGCAAATCAACCACTGTCACCGGAGGTGTAGTTTCTTGTAGTGCAGCCGACGAGTGCTGTTGTCATGTCAGCTTAGAGCTTTTGGATCAATATTTGAATAGCTGATAAATCTAATGGTCGGGCCTCGCTTAATCTCCATTGTACCCTCTCCTCGAAGGCGTCAATGCGAGCATTCATGATGAAGATATTAGTCCTAAATAATAGCGACCTCAAATGCCTGCATTTGACCCTCCGAGTCTGAAATGGCTTGGCAGACCCATGGCCTGATTTGATGAACAAATTGAGTCAACTAGGACTCAACATATGATAACCTCTATGCCAGGACCTGTATAAATGCAGCAGACACATAGACCATGCCTACGGAAGTAGCCTGAGAAGTCATGGCCTGTGGTATAGGAATAGAAGTGGTAGGCCCCGTATCCTCAACTGCCTCAGGCTGCAAGGGCCACTTCTCAGTAGCAGCAACAGTGGTGGTGGCAGTCTGTGAACCCTCAGGTGGTGGCACTGGGGCAAACATCTCAGGCATTGGTGGAGGTTGTGCTTGACAGAGTGCCACCAGGTTCTCTTCAACCTTGATCAGGCTGGGATCCAAAGTAGCTGGGCCTCAATCAACTGGTCCAACTAGTGTAAACTCTCCACCCGCGACTCTAGACAAAGCCTATATATCAAGCAAGGAAAAGGGATGGAGGTGGACCTCTTCAATGCGGCCTCATGAATCTGCTACGCAATGAGGCAGGCCCAATCAATATTATAGCTTGCTAAGATGCTAGAAACCAAAATCGCACTGAACGAACAACTGCCCACCAAAACATGGTAGCGATACTGAGAGAAACCTTGATAATAGGCTTCGAGTGAGTGGCGACCCATGCATGTTCTGGCCATGCTCAGCAATAAAATCGGCCACCCATCTCATCAAAGTGGCTCATCACTCTGGATCATTCATCATAAGTGGGTTACTCATCTGCCCCACCCTATAGGCAAACTCTGCGATAGATCTGGGGCATGGAACTCTGGTCTAAATAGCATCCGGCGGATAGTGGTCTCCGATATATCCACCTGCCAATCCCTCACTCTCATCTTGGTTAGTCTGGGCTGAGCGAGGGGCTTCTTCCCTTGGGAAGAGTGCTCTAAATAGTGGCCGCATATGAGGCATAAAACTCCCTCACCATAGTTGAGGAGTATCGACCAAGTGCATGTGTAATCCACTGAAGCTCATACCGAGTCATCGTGTCCTGGAGGCCGGGGACATTGTTGAGTTTGTCTGAGATGACTCGAGGCTCTTCATAGATAGAGCAAGCCAGCTTGCCCTGCTATGTCGATTGCACGCCCTAGACATATATCTCTTGCATGCCCTTGACACACCATCGACTACGTAGAGCGTCTAGAGGTGATGAACGGGGTACGACGGAGGACACTATCTTTGATCCATCCTCAAAGCCTCCCTCAGAGCTAGACTCCTCTCTAGATGGAGTCATATGTGGTAGACCACTCTCATTCCTACGTACCTTCTCAGACTGAGGAGTGCAAACAATGAGAGCCTAAGTCCGCCTAGCTTTGGTCGCAGCTCTGGTCTGTGGCCGATCCATATCTGGGTCTAGGCTGATGTCCAACTCCTCTAGTGAGCCACTCAGTGTAGTGGCCAGCTCACCATCCCAAGGCTTATCTCTGAGCCTCCTCTGTAGGGCCCTGATGTTATCCCATTTGGCTTTTGGGACCATAATACTTGAAACATGAACATATACGGACCATGGTTAGCCCTATAAATAAAAAATTGGAATGCAAAAAGCATTTGAATTGGGTTACAAAAGGGTTTTATGAAAGCACCTTTACGGGTCGTAGTTGGTACTACGAGCCATAAAAGGCATTCATAAAGCAGTGATTCAAACAATTTTTGTCACCGAAAAAGTCTACGACACCGGTATGACTCATAAAATGGTTCACAAGTCGTGGGCTGGGTCGTAGAGATTTTCAATGAGTACATCTATTTCAGGAAAAGGTCAACGAGACCTATCTACGAGCTGTAAAGTGATTTACAACTCGTGAAAGGTCTCGTCTGATGGATACTCAGAAATTTTAAGTTTCTGAAATCTTGCACAAGGGGCAATTATGACTCATGGAATAATCCAGGGGCCATAAAAGCCACTCGTGGACAAGAAAACTCAGTTACCTGAGTTTCTAAGCCCATCATGGACCACTAATGACTTTTTTTACAAATATTTTACCAGCATCGAAGCAAAAACACACACGCCCGCATGATTTCCCTATACCATCAAAAATGATTTAGCATATTTACCCCAGAATTTCGATCACCTATGCTCAATTTCAACAAGATTACGCACCTATGCCATCACCCTCCAATTCACACACAGAATCAATTAATCACACATGGTGGGTGAATCAAATAGGCATAAACAACAACATTCATACAAGGCCAAAGTGTCCAATTCCGGGTTTAGACCAAAATTCATACATGGGCAACCCAATTCCAAATAACACGAATTAATATCAAATATGGATTTCATGTCTCAATACCATTCTCAAACGCAATTTCCAATTTAATCATCCAAAACAAGGCAAATGAAAGGTTTTAATTTAACCTAAAATTTAGCAAGTTTTATGATTAAGTTGAAGAAGATGAAGGGGCATTAAACCCTAGGTTGCTGCGAAGTCGCCGAAAAATAGGGTCTTTGTTACCGCCTTAAACCAGGTTTCGTAGAACATCCAAACCCTAGGTTTCAGGCCTGGATTTTACGAATCAGTCTACAAGGCGTAAAGTAAATTATAGCTCGTAGAGTTGGTTGTAGAGACCTCAACACTTAGCAAAATTTCAAGAAACTTACTTGGGGTCCACGAGTCTCATTCACGACCCATAGTTTGATTTATGGATCATAAAGTTGGATCGAAGACTAGAGTGCATAATTTTCTGCTCGTTAGAAATCTCTACAAGATGGATACGGGTCGTAGAATGTTTTATGGCCCGTAGACCCAGTCATAGAGACACTTCTGATGCTCTTCTCAGCCAAAAATGGTTGATTTAGCCCAATAACTGCATAGTCTTCATAGAACACATTGTTACCCTATATGCAACTAGCCCAATATCCAAAATTTATAATCAAAATACAAGAAAACAAACTACCTATGAATCCAAAAACTGAAAATAAACTTATAACTACACTATTACATCAAAAACCTTGGGTTGCCTCTCAAGTAGTGCCTGATTTATTGTCGCGGCATGATTTGGACAAATTGGTTACTCAGACTTCACCAATTGCCTAGACTTCACTCTTCAAATTATAGACTGACAGATATTGAAGACGACTTCTTCGTCATTTAATCTAAACTTGAGTTGACTGGCTTGTATATCCACTAATGCTAGCCTAGTGGCTAGGAATGGTATTCCTAAGATGATTGGGACGTCGAAGTCAATTTTGTAATCTAGGAATACAAAGTGTGCAGGGAATATGAACTTTTCAACTTTGACCAGCATATCATATAGTATCCCCACAGGCTTCTTCACCATGCGATCTGCCATCAACAACTACATGCTCATTGGAGGAGGGGCTCCGAATCCAAGCTTCTTGTAGACCATAAGGGGTATCAAATTAATTCTGGCACCTAGATCACATAGTACCCTTGTGAACTCCACCTCTCCAATGGTGCTGGATATGGTGAAAGCACCAGGATCTTCTCATTTCTGAACCAAGGACCTCGTGGCAATAACACTGCAATGTTGAAGCTCTTGGGAGAGCTCTTGACTCACAGTGCGCTTTTTAGTGACAAAGTCCTTCATGTACTTAACATACTCTGGCATCTTTTCCAATGCCTCAATAAGAGGGATATTGATGGAGAGTTATTTCAGCATATAGAGAAAATGCTTGAATTTGCCTTCCTCCTCCCTCTTTTTGATTGTTTGAGGGAAGGAAGGAGGACGCCTAGAAATGGGCTTCAACTTATGTGGTGCATCGGTAGCTTCACTCACCTCATCCTTGCCATAATCTTCTCCTATCTCTACATCCTTGGCCGCATCCATCTCCCCTCGAACATCTTTCTCATCAACTAGCATGGGAGGACAATGGTGCTCTTTCCACCTCAAGTAATAACCACCATACGCTACCCTTCATTTTAGGGTTTTGAACTATGTTACTAGGCAGTGTACCCCTCTAATGTTGATTAAGTTGATTCCGAAACTTGACCAAACTATTGCTCAAGTTGTTTGATAGCCACAAAGTGAGACTCTATTTCAAGCCCTTTATACTAGAAATCTCTTATTTCATGCCCCTCAGAGTCTCATCCTGTGTCTCAGCTTTCTTCAACATGCGATCAAACATCTCTTCAATTCTGTAACTACTTGCACCTACGTCATAATTATGTGGTGGCTCATAGGATCATTTTTGAAGCCTTCTCTGCGACCTCACTCAGCATATCTATCTAGACCCATGTTCCTGTTATAATAACCTCCACGATTGTCCCTATAAGCTCCATCTCTATTAAAGTTCCGACCTTGGTTTCCTTGACCTTGGTGCCAATAGTTCTTATTCGACCCTTAGGCATTGGTCCAAGAACCCCTGGTCTGATCAGCAACAAAACACGTGTCCTTATCATAATATGGCTCATCATACATGGGTGCACGTCAAGGTTGATGAACCACTATGTTTACTTGTTCTTGGTTCTGCTTCGTCATCACCTACATACCTGTACGAATCTGGGCAAGTTGTTGTATGATTTCTTTATTGATCTTTGCTTGCTCCGGACCAACATTGATAGCGCATGAACTTTTAGTAGATGCTCTGTCTCTTTTCCCCAAACATGATTAGTCTTGATCACTCTTTCCATTCGCTCTGCAATCTTTGCAAATGGTTGATTTAAGAATATGCCCCTCATGATAGTGTCAGCACAGGCTTGACTTTTCTCATCAAAGGCATGATAGAAGATCTCCACCAAGGCATCATCAACTATCTTATGATAAGAGACACTCCTCAGACATTTGGTGCACCGCTCCCAAGTAATGTTGATTGAATCACCAATAAATTGCTCAAAGTTATTAATCTGGTCCTTCAACTTGAGCTTCTTTGATCTAGGGAAGTGTCTCTCCAAAAAGTCCTTCTGCAAGTTTGCCCAACTGGTGATCGAACTTTGTGGCAGCTCAGATAGTCATAATGTTGCATTGCTTATAAGAGAAAATAGGAAGACATGAAGTCCCACAACATCCATAAACAAATTTTGTGTTCTCATCATATGCTTGCAGACGAATGCCATATTGTGTAGGTGGGTATGAGGATTCTCCGATGGTAAGCCCGTAAATAGCCCACGGTTCTTCAACATCTGAAGTAACCCGCTCGAGACTATGAACTTTGTGTTTTCCAGTAGCGGTGGGCGACACAATAGCTCCAGTCACCTCCATAGCCATAGGATTCATCCTGTGTTGATTCCATTGTGTAACCATTGATATTGAAATCCTGGAGTTGTGGAGCAATATCCTCCAGAGGAGGTAGGTTCTCATTCTCAGCATCCTCATTGTTGTTCCTATTCAGAGCTACATTAGCCACGTTGTTGGCGTTGTCTTGGGCCATTCTCCTCAGCGTTCTGTAGCTCTCTAGGTCAAACAGAGTTAAGGGATTGTTTTGACTCCAAGTGTTGGGCAATACACTACACTTACACCCTGAAAAAGAATAAAAACAACAAACAAAAGTAAAATAAGGGAAGTAAGTATTAACACCCGAATTACTTATGAATTCACTAAGTCTAGTCATATTCCCCGAAAATAGTGTCAAACTCTTGATGTCACCCGAGTTACACCTCCTTTTTGGAGGATAAAGTGATTGTTGTCAAAAAATAAAATCTAATAAAGATTAGGGTCGAATCCATAGGAAATACGTAGACTCAAGAGAATTCAATGATTGCAATTTGAATGGTTAACCAACTTACTTCCCCAAAACGGGGGCATCTGCAATAATTAATGAAAAATATAACTAAACTTACTATCACAAGAGAAAAGTCAATATGGAGAAAAACTAGGGTATTGTGTTCCCCATGATTCAGTATCACCAGATAACATAATTCGTTTCTAGTGTATAGCATGCAGGACAATAAGTTATGTTCACCAAGTCCTTTGGTCAAAGGTGAGACGTGAATTTCACTATGCGACTTGGCCCATCTCCATAGTATGCATTACTAACCCTTATCTATTAGTCCCAGTAAAACCTCTTCTTGACCCAGTTTGGTTGGTTAGACGAGAACACATCAATTGAATCCTGCTAATTAATCTCTTTTCTTATTCATTACTAACTTGGTCCAATTAGTAACACTATGTGGGTTCTAATGTTAACCATAGCTAGAAAACATGCAAAACAAAGAGAGCTAATTAATACATGCATATACACCTTTCAAGAATTATAAATTATTCGATTTTACTTTGTTAGTTCTTCATTGTTCCACACAACTCTAGTTGTGGATCTAACTACTTATGCTTTGTGGAGATGCAAGAATTATGGATTGAGAACCATAATTGAACACTTACACAATAGAATTAAGAACAAGCAAATCCAACTTCAATAAGAATCACAAACTTAAATATGAAATTTAACCACAAATGTGCTCAAAGATTATCCAATATGATCTCACAATTTTCCCTCTCTAATTATTGAGTTCTCTGAGTACTAGGCAAAAACTTATAAAAAATAACCTACAAACCTATTTCTAATAAGTGAAATACAAGTCCTAAACAAAATAGAAGAACTAGCCGGCACACTATATGAAAGGGGTTTACGAGTCGTATTGCATTCCACAGCCCATAATTGGGGTCTCATACTCAGCTACTGGAAATTTGGACTTCAACTCTACGACACCCCTCTACGACTCGTAAAGTGATTTACAACCCATAAAGGGGGTTTCATCTGATGAAACTTCAGAAAGTCCCAATCTCTAATCCTTAGGGCACGAACCAACTTCTATTACTTGTAAAACCTTCTACGGCTTGTATGCATGTTCGTAGAACTAACTTCAGAAAATAATCCCTCACTAGAATTGTTCATGAAACCATCCTATAACCCGTAGAATGATCTACGACCCATAGATGGTTCGTATAACAACAAAAATCAGCAACTTCTGCACTTTTCCCAAAAATCAAGGCGAACCTGTAATCCTACAAACATAAACACAAAAACACATAAAATCAACTAACATCGCATTGAGAGCACATAAAATTTCAAATTTTAAGCATCAAAAGTGTTGTATTTTGATAGCACATCACATTTCCACTTCAAGCCCTTGCTTAGTTTGTATCCCATATCACCAGTGACAACCGCAGAATTCAACACTTTAGATGTGAAGATTATTTTGCTGCTAGACATACCTTGCTGCAATTAAAGAGAAAAGTGTCATACAATGGTTAAAATAGTAGTAGTTCCGAAGCGGTTAACAATACTTACATTAGTACAACTATATCCAAATTCGGACAATAATACACCTTGTTCAATAATTCTTGGCCTCTTGAAATTAGTTCTGCTCCCTCCTACTTGAGCATCAATAACATCACTTTTTCGTACTTGAAGTTGATGATTGTTGGGAAGCGTTAAACTAAAATATAAAATTATTCAGTCAAAAAAGTATAACATTAGCAACAAATTACAAGACTATTAAAAAGTTACTTGTTTAGTGGATCTGGCCTTGTAGGATTTGTTGGATTTTTCCCTTTAGATGCACCACTAGTTGATTTGGTGGTACTGCATATTTCCACCTAGAAGGGGCGGCAGGCGCTTGCAAATTAGGTGATTCATTCACTGAAGTTGTTGTTGCGTGTGCTGAGTTATGAATTGCATTTGTGGCTTTAGAATTAAGTGGACAACCTTTTTTGTTATGCTTGCTGGACTTGCAGAAAGAGCATGCCATTGTTATTCCCATTTTGGATAATTTTTCAGCCTTTTTCACCTCTCCCACCTCCTTTCTTCTATTCTGTTTTTTGCCTGTCAAGCATCTTCACAACTGCAGGAGGTTCTATTTTAGGATTTGAACTATTTGGCCACATTTTCATGCTTGGTACAGGTTATATAAAGTGCTAATAGGCATGTAGATAGGTCTCTAGTTTGTACCAATGAACAATGAACTCAGTTGGATCAATTCTCTTATAATGCATTGATGTTATGGCATGTGCACATGGAATACCTTTTAGCTGCCATGTCCTACAACTACAATATGCTTTTCCAAATGCTGCATGATTACTTTGACCCTTTTTACCTTCAAAAGCAGAATCCCCATTCCAATTTAGTGTACAATTCATTAACCTCTCCATATTAGCATTAAAGACTTTCAAAGCCATTGGAGATATTTCACTTTCCAACTTGCAGCAAAAGTCCTCATTTTAGCTATTCTATTCATCACCTTGCTTCTTATTTCTTCTAACATATACACAACTGTCTTGTGTCTAGCTGCCAATATCCAAGCATTAAAACTTTCAGCCATATTAATTTTCAACATTATCACTTTTATAGAACTCTCTAAGCACATTTTGCACCAACTTTCAATGTTATATGTGATAAGATCTTCCACAATGTTTTTACCTAACTTACTCAACTCCTCCAACCTAAGTTTCAATTCAGATTCAAATGTTGCCCTAACACACTTCCAAATTTTTTTCCTCCTCTTAATACCCTTCCATTTCTTTGACCAGTTTGATAAACAGTGTCTAGCACACATTCTGAGCTCACAATCAGGAAATACTTCCTCAGCAACACTAATCAAGCCCTAGAGTAAACAATAAATAGTAGTATGTGATACTGAATAAATTGACAAAACATAACATATATGGTATATGATACTGAAAACATAACTTAAACATTAACAATAATAAGCAAAAGTTCATAAAATAGCAAAAGAATTATTTTCAGTAATAATTTAAGCAACCATTTGTCAACAGTAGTTAGTATATCTTTAAAAAACATAAATTTCACCATTTTATTTGGGCTGGTAAAAGACATTTCACTATCTTATTGTTCTTTCTAAATATAATTTGATCTATTCAATATAAAGTTTGCTTCTTTACTAGTTTGAAAGCACTCATCAACATACCCAAATGCCTCGAAAGGCTCCCGCTCATTGCGGGGTGAGGGGGGATCGGATGTACGCAGCCGTTCCTATGTTTAAAAACATAAAGCGGCTGTTTCCAGATGACCCATGAGGAGCGTCAAAAGTTGCATTGACTAACTGCTACTTCACAAATGAAAGAAGCGCAGACAGTTTAAAGAGTCATTTTGCTTTATTCCATCATACTCCAAGCCAAAAAATAGTCAATCTTTGGTTCCATCCTAGATTGATGGAAAAACAACAGTTACTTAGTCCATAATAGGCAAATCAGGATAGTTCAAAAATGAGAGCAAAAATATTGACAGTAAAATAGCCAAATATCTTGGAAGTCCAAAAGAGAACACTGGGAGAAGTTTCTCCGTATAACTAATACATAAAACTGGGAACGATGCAATGTTGGTAACACTGCTCTAGAATTTTCATGTGCCCACAAGTGAACTCCAAAAGGGTCCAAAAGCTGTATAAACACGTTACAAAGCCGCCATTACCAGGGAATGTAGTTGGCAATTCAACAGTGATCAAAACTTCAGGAACACTCCAAACAAAAGGGAATATAAACAAATTAGGGGGGGTGGGGGGGAATTAAGCAGAGGCTACAATACTACTGAATGCATATTTGTATGCTAAGCAATGTTCGCTCACTCTTTTTTCCATCGCCAAGAGGGTATTTTTTAACCATGACCAACGGGAGGTCCCAAAAAACTAAATGGGTCTTCAAGCTAGATCCATCAGATACCACAAATGGCTGGCAAGAATTTAGAGATGCATTTTACTGTGAGTTAAATATTATATCCATGCATTATATATAATATTTGATTAAGACGCAGAGAGATGCATTATATATAATATTTGATTAAGACGCAGAGAGCCCCTGCTCATACACAGATGTAATTAAAAAAATTATACCAAGTTAGACATATAAACAAGAAGAAGGAGATGAAGATGAGGATACATTTTTGGCTGATGTGACTACAAAGTACAAGGAAATAAAGGAATTGAAGCAAATTACAAGGAAATAAAGGACTTGAAGAAATTAGATATCAAGGTAAGATCGATCACCAAATAAAATTTGAATGTAAGAACTTATGGTTCTCAACCACTTTAGTGGTAACTAAGCCACACCCATGGGTGTTTGGGTGGCTGTAAAGCACTTTTATTTTCCTTATAAACTCGTAAAGAGTCATGAGTGGAAGAACATGAGGGTCGGTGAGGAAGCAAATCCCAGAACAGCTTTTCAAGAATAAACCCGGAAAACAGAGAAATAAATGCTAAACCAAGTGCTGCTATGAGCGTCAATCCTAAAATAGATGTGATGGACCACACAAATCATCTGTATCCATTGAATAATAAGGAGGAATCCAGAAATAATTGTACTTTCTTTTGGGCATTTTCACAGAAATAACAACGTACATAAAATGATTCAACAAATAGTTCCTGTTTGTATTTGGTGGAAAATTTTAAGGAGCTAGACTACTTGTAAATATGGTGACCAGAAAAGATTTGTTCCTCACTGAAAGTGCATATCCCGTAGAACATAAAGACAGCCATATCTGTGGCATTTCCTAGCTAGGATATTTCAGCTAACTGGACTCAATCATGACAAAGAATTGAAAGATTCAGAGCAATCATCAGTTGGAGACAGGTTACCTGGAAGCAAACCAATTCTTGGAAGCATTGAAGGTAACACTGACTGAAGCTACATCCAGCAAAATAATAAAGCAGGAAATGGTGATGTACTGAGGAATGATTCTGCCAACCTGATCATGGCATTTTTAGTGCCCATTCAAAGTAAATGTAACAATCAGGTCGAAGCTATGGCTGCCATGTATGAGATTAACTGGTGCAAACAGGCTGGAATCAACATTTATGACCCTGAATTGGACTCCTTGGTGATTATTGAAATCTCTCTAATAATCTCAAGTTCAAGGTATCAATGAGAAGATTTCAAATTGTTTCAGGAAAGCCAATCAAGTGACCGACTCTGTATCCAAACTCCAAAGAAGTGGAAAACGGGACAGCAAGAATGTCCATTGAAATACTATTAAGTGCCTTAATCAAGATATATAGAATCATGCAGCAAAAATCACAGACAAAAGCTTTACTCCTTACTAGTAGAGACTCGCAGGTAGAAGGGAAAAGCTGAAAGACTACCCAAAAGTGATTTTTCTAAATTGAAGATGCATTAGCATTTGATATATATTTTTTCTTTTGATTGGTAATATAGTAACAAAGTTAGAAAACAACAGAGATGATAAATAAGAAAATAGACCTGAGGGCCACCAAGTTCATGAACTGTAATGGGTTTGACCATTTTTGGTGATACACAGTGAGCTCTTACTGCTGACGTTGTTAGTGTTAGGCTGGCGTTGTACTCATAATTTTTTTTTTTGGCATGTACAAACAACCTAGAAGTGATTGTTGAAGTGAATCACAAATACGTAGGATGGATAATGCACGCGAAATGTTTGTTAGACCTGCTGAAGTTTTCTGCGTGGATGAAAAATCAACCGGTCTGAACAGCTCAGCTACATAGGTAAGCATGATGGTGTCTAGTGCAAGGGCTAAGGGCAAGAATGCAGCAATTAAAAAGTGACTACTACACGTTGCGTTCCATTTCATTTTTTACATTTCACTATATTTTATTTCATCTTACATTTTCATCTTGTCATTTCTATCCATATCTAGTACTTCTACTTATAGGTTTTGAGCTGAGGGTTTTAGAAAACAGCCTCTCTACCTCGATGAGGTAGCGGTAAGGTCTGCGTACAATCTACCCT
>JAOTQJ010058440.1:0-13950 GCA_025642045.1 Solanum sejunctum
TATAAAGGGATTTGGTTTAGTTTGTGTTCCCGTGCCCCTATCGGGCACTGGTCACGACCCTAGGGTGGGGTGTGACACACTTATTATTGAACCTATATGCAAAGGAGAAACTAGGAATTATATAATGATTTTATGTGATAATAATTGAGTTTTAAATTATTATGTTTACACATGCAATGAATTTGTTAATATAAATATATTGTCTTTGAGCAAAGTCTATTGATGGATGTGTGATCACACTAAGAGTGACAAAGTTAGGAATGAGACTATTCGAAAAAAGTTAGAGGTGGCCCCGGTGGCCGAAAAGATGAGGAAAGCGAGATTGCGATGGTTTGGACATGTGCGGAGAAGGAATACCGATGCTCCTGTTCAGAGGTGCGAGAGGTTGGTTCTGGGAGATAATAGGAGGGGTAGAGGTAGACCGAAAAAGCACTAGGGGGAGGTGATTCGACAAAATATGACTGAACTTGATCTCACTGAGGACATGACCTTAGATAGAAAGAAGTGGAGGTCGCGAATTAGAGTAGCAGGTTAATGGTATATTTAGGTGTTTGTTTCTTTTCTTTTATCATGTGTTCACATTATCTGTGTATTATGTGTTAGTTTTATCTTATTAGTTGCTCTTTCTGTCCCCTTCTCTTCTTTTCTATCATATCTAGTTATTTCTGCTTATGGATTTTGAAATAAGGGTTCCCAGGAAACAACCTCTCTATCTCTATGATAGTGATAAAGTCTGCGTATATTCTATCCTCTCCAAACCCCACTTATAAAATTTTACTGGGTATGTTATTGTTGTTATTGTTGAGCAAAGTCTATTGAATTTGACTAAATCTCCATGCAGACTACTAACTCCACCCCATCTATATAGTGCCCATTTAAATATAAACACTATATGCTAATTATTAGCTTTGGTTCATTACAATGATGCTTAGAGAATGATTAATCTCACAATTATATTATTTTGGAAATGGACTCTCTCTATATTAATCAAAGAGAACATCAATCTTTCATGGACAATTAATTACTTAGACTAGATCACTAAGATTATCATTGCTTTATTAGGGAGTCAAATAAAATGGCTAAAAAGGGAGCAATCACAACATACATATCTTCAATATATATAGAAAGTAATTTGCTTGATTAGAACTTTTAAAAATCGATTTATTTTGAAAAGTGTTTTTTATTTTTTATTTTTAAAAAGAGTGTTTTTATAGAGTATTAATTTGAGGAAGGGTCAACCTCCCACCACCATTTAGTATTTGAAATACCAACTCGATTAATTTATATTCATGTATGCCTTATAAAAATTAAATTTTTATTTATATTTCTTTGCTATAGTTTCAAATAATCAGAAAAAGAATCGAGCGAAGACTTGAAAAGTAAAATAACACTAGATGGAAATTGAGAAGTTGTCCACTAACATGAGTTATTTTCATTAATTTCGGATGGAGTCAGAGATTTACTATTTTTTGGCTTTGGGATATGATAGAATAAAGCAAAATGGCTCTTTAAACTGTCTGCGATTCTTTCAATGGTAAAGTAGCAGTTAGTTAATGCAACTTTCGACGCTCATCTTAGGTCATCCGAAAACAGTCGCGCTATATTTTTAAACATAAGGGTCAGGTTGCGTACATCCGACCTCCCCTTATCCCGCAATGAGCGAGAGCCTTTGAGGCATTGGGGTAATGTTATTGTTATCCACTAACATGAGTAAATTGTTATACAAATTGATTTTATTTTTGAAACTATAATTTAAAATCTCTTATTAAAAATGACATGATTCAAATCATTTCAACATGCTCGATAATTATATATTTTAACGAATATGTGTGTGTGTAATTACACAAAAGATTGGTATAACACTAGGGCCAAGCTATCTCGTCATCTTAAAATTAGACGCCCTTTTTCTCTTTTACTCTTGCTTTGGTTGGGCCCTTGGGAGCCAAAAGATCAAGTTACTGATTCGATCGAGGAATTCTTAATTAGTGATTGTGAATGACTGATTTTTGTCTTAACTATGGCGGAATATTTTTGAGATGTTAATAAGCAAGACTTACTTTTATTTATTGACAATATCTTTCGTTTCGTCCAAGTAGGATCCGAAGTATCGGTCTTATTGGGTAGAATGCCTTCTGCTATGGGTTATCAACCGACCATAAGTATCAAAATGAATTCTTTACAAGAAAAAATTACTTCTACTGTTGAACTCAATAATTATGATTTAAATTATATATTTATTTATAAAAAAATATTTTAATATATAAATTATCAATTAAAATTTAATTATTTAAATTATTAAAATTTATAAATTTTAAATTCTGGCTCAATTCGTATCTGCTTGGCCATCGAAGGAGGACGAAGATCTATGGAAAACAATTTGAAAAGTAGATAGAATCCTATGTAACATCTTTTTCATCTTCTAAAGAGAGAGAGCCTTGACCACAACAGCACTTTTAACATTTTCTAGAACTGCCTTTTGAAAAATAAATAAAATTATTCTTTATGTATTTTTCTTTTATAGTATTCCATATGTCTAAATTAGTGGCACCTTTTTATTTTTCAAAATTCAAGGTATATAAATTTGATTAATATTTTAGAGAATATTCTTTTATCATACTAATATAAAAAAAATTGTGTAGATATTAAATTAATTTAATTTAACTTCAAAATTTAGTTTAAGAAATTCAATGATATATGATTGGAAGGTCAATTATAATAATGTGTGTTTTTTAATATAAAAAAAATTTAAATTTTATATTTTAACTTTTAATGAAATATTTTTATAGTCACTCAAATGGTATTACATGTTCAAATCATTAAATTTTAAGAGAATTGTAGTCATACAAATATTATAATATATCAAAAAAGCAAAAATGACAAAAATCGTCTCTTATTTTGATTGTAGGTCTAAAATAGTCCCTTAAGTATCACTTGAGTAATTTTAGTACTTTAAGTTCGCCAAAAGTGAGCACTTCTAATTTTTGAATATATTTATCAAACTTTGATCGAAAAATTTAATCTAACTGAAAAAATAAAAAATATATTTTATACTCCTTTCATAAAAGAAATTATTTATTTTAAGAAAAAAAAATTAAAGATCAATGTAAAATAAAGGCAAAAGTGCAAATCAGGACC
This sequence comes from Solanum sejunctum, assembly GCA_025642045.1. Lineage (NCBI taxonomy): Eukaryota > Viridiplantae > Streptophyta > Magnoliopsida > Solanales > Solanaceae > Solanum > Solanum sejunctum. Next base: position 3,136 of record JAOTQJ010058440.1, read on the forward strand.
TTTTTAAATTTAAGTTAAGCACTAAATCTATTTCTTTATCAAAAATCAATCTATAATTCATTTTTTTTTTGGTTAATTAAGAGGAAAAATATTACAAAAATGACATAAATAATACAATGTATAACATGCACAATACAATACAAATAAATATATTCTAATAGGACAATAATTTATGGCTCAGCAATATCTTGAGTCCTTGCTAGTGCATACTCCACAAAATCTTGATATTAGTTTATTTAAATAACAAATATTTCTGATAATTTTTTAGGTATAATTTACAAATATGTTCAATTGAAACGTGGTTTTTGAGCTGAGGGTTTTAGAAAACAGTCTTTTTATTTTTATGTGATAGCCGTAAGATCTGCGTATAATCTATCCTCCTCATACTCCACTTATGGCATTTCATTGAAGTTTGTTGTTGTTGTTCAATTGAAACGTGGCCTTCTTGTATATTGCTTGTCATGATTTGTCCTTTTCTCACTAATAATTTGTATTTCGCCGCTTCAATTTATTTAATCTATTTTTTGTTTTAGTCTATTTGAAAAGAAAAAAGATTGAATGATTCGAATTTTCATCTAACATGTTTAAAATTATAAAATTAATAAATATTTTGATATTTTTAACATATCTTTGATTTAAGATCACAAAATTAAAAAATAATCTTATTTATTTTTTAAATCCCATACCAAATTAAAATATGTGAAAGAAATTGAAATAAAGTATGTATGTTGTGTCTTGTCTAGAAAGCTCCTATTAATTATTTGTTATTATTATTGTTCTTTATTACACTATCTTCATTTCTATATATATTTCCTTTTTAAGTCCGCTTTAAAAATATGTCACTCAAAGTGAGGATCATTTAAAAATAATCTTTGTATATACACATGTTACAAATAAGAAATGACAGAGCCACCTGGGGGGTTCATCCAATTATCAAAGAATTATATTATTTATATATAATATAAAATAATGTTTTACGTATACACAATAAACGTCGAACTCCATTCAGCTAGTTCGTGTTTTTACTTTTTAAAATTTTGAACCCTCTTGAAGAAAATTCTGACACTGCTAATTAATAAGATTTACATACATATCATTATTTCTAAACTTAATTTGTATATAGAATCACACTGATTATATTGTTGTTATTATTATCAGTTCTAAAAAAGAAAATAATACTAATAAAATAACAATTTACCCAGTAAAATCCTACAAGTAAGATTTGAAAAGGATAAAACATACATAGATCCTATTACTATCTTATAAAAATAAAATACTTGATTTCAAAAGACCCTCAATGCAATAATACTAATAAAATAATTTCACAATTTCAATTCTATACATATATAAGTTGTTCATTTATGTGGTCAATCCAAGTGGCACAATATATTATATATAAATAATTGTAGCCACTTATAATAATTAGTGGTCACGTACGTTTGACCTGTTAAAATCAAAGTGTTATGACAGTTGAACGATGCATGATTTGCATGGAAATGGAATGGATGCTTACGTAAAATAGCACTTTAGGGTTTTTTTAATTTTATTTTTCTTCATAGTTAATAATTATTCACAAAGTTGTTTGTCTTATTAAAGCCACTATGATTCCTTATCTGTTTCCCATGCACACGTTCTGAGATAATGTCTTTTTCAATTTTTATTACCAAAATTTTATATTATATAGTATATACACATTAAAAAAAATCAAAGAAATTCAATAATTGTTATTACTAATGAGGGAAAATAACCACACACTTATTCGTCAATGCATGTACTTGATAAGAAATATTGAATTGAAGGGTATTTTTATCATTTTATATTAGATTTAGTTTATGATTGATTTTTTTTATTTGTATCAGTCTTAACGTCTCCTGAAAAATATGATGAGTACAAACACCTTCCTCTTTAAATGTCGATGTAAAAAAAATATTAAGACACAAAGTCCCACATTGATGGTTAATGAGATGAGTGATCTCCTTATAAGGATTTAGACAATCTTCCTCTCTTTAAGCTAGCTTTTGGGGTGTGAGTTAGGCCTAAGACTTATTTCAACATTGAGACACAAAGTCCTACATTGATGGTTAATGGGATGGGTGGTCTCCTTATAAGGATTTAGACAATCCTCCTCCCTTTGAACTAGTTTTTGGGGTCTGAGTTAGGCCGAAGATCTTCTTCAACAAGAAAAGCTTGAGTTTTAATCCGCATTATTAATGTTCAAATAAAAGTGAGTTGGTGGGTCTTTTTTATATAAAAATAGCTCTGCCTTAAAATATAAATATCGAAGAAACTAATTAGGTGAGTAAAAGAGATTTAAATATTCTTTCTCTTTTCTCGGACTAGGTCTGCCTTTTTGATATATATATATATATATACACACACTAGAGATGAGAAATATTTCTATGTGATAAAAATATATTTTCAATTGATTTTCATTCGAATTCAGAATTTAAATTTGTAAATTTAAAACTAATCATACTAACTTTAAAATCATTGAGTCAATCCCTATCATCAAAATCAATCATGGTTAAAATGCAATATCTTTTTTTTTTCTTTTATTATCTTGATTTTTCAATTATTTTTGGATATTAACTATATATCTGTTTAAGAAAATTATACCTATAATTTTCTAAACTAGTTTTACTATGGGAAATTTTATTTTATTATTAAAGATACACTTTCCAATTCCCATTTGTAAACTTAATACTCCATAGCCTAATTTTATTTTATTTTTTCATTTAATATTGGTAAAAATTCAGGGGTACTATGTGGACAAAACAAACAAACAAACAACATTACCCCAATGCCTTAAAGACTTCTGCCCATTGCGGTCAGATCTACGCAGTCTGACCCCTATATTTAACAACATAGCGCGACTATTTCCGGATGACCCATGATGAGCGTCAAAAATTGCATTGATTAACTGCTACTTCACAATTGAAAGAAGTGCAGACAGTTTAAAAAGTCATTTTGCTTTATTCCATCATACACCAAAGCCAAAAAATAGTGAATCTTTGGTTCCATCCAAAATTGATGGAAATAAGAGGTACTATGTGGACAGTGCTATTTAATTTGTTTCTCTTTTTTTTTTTTGCACGTCTATTATGTTAGAACAATTTCAAATATGTAGTGTCTAAAGTCAAAAGTTGAAGTCAAAGAAAAGAAAACGTTGAACTTCAATCGTATACACATGAACTTGATGCATTTTTGCTTGTAGTACAGACGATATTGAATGAACTTCAGTAATACGAAATTTTTAAATGCCTCATATTTGAACTTATTAATTCTAAAACATGTATATTGCTTAAATGGTGATCACAAAATCGAGTATCGATGCACTTTAGTCGAGTGAATTATGACAATTATATATCATAATATCAAAGATGGGCCAGAGGATGGAGACTGCAACCTGTTGGGCCAGAGGCCCAAAAATACTGTCATTTTCCAAACAAACACAAAATGGTAAAAGTTTTACCTTCTAATTCCAATTTGATCCTTTTTCGTTATGATTTCTTTTTTTTATAAAAGCAAATAATCTTTTATAATAAGTCAAAATTTGAATTTAGAAAATGTTCATTGAATTACCGATAACCGATATAGTTTTTAATTAACCATATGGCAGAAGGATCATATAATAAAAAGTATTCGTGATATAATGAATTATAAATTAAAGTTAATCTGTCGTATCGTCAGTATGGTAGAAATCAATTTTCAAGTTGATCTTATGCGTCATTACGTAGCCAAATGAAAAATTGACTCTTCATGATATGGTTATTGCTTGCACATTGAGATGAATTCATTTACATAATGATAATTGTTTGCTGCCAATATATGTTAAGTGTATAATTTATGTATAGAGTATATAAAATTGATGAGGAATAATTTATATATACTACTTAAAATTTATAAGAAAATAAATATCAGAGTCATTTTACGTATATATATACATATATTTCATTCTATAATTTGAAATAATTACATATAGTCTCTACCCGTTAATAATTTCGTACCAAATTTTAAGTTGGACACATCATTCTTTTACAATTCTCTCTTGATACATCATATATGTATCTTTGATATCAAATAAATTCAAAAATACAAATATATAGGAATAGAGGTAAGTGAGGGAATCAATGCATGTATTTCAAATAATACATATACCTAAGTGCGTCAAGCACATGTATCATATGAAAAAGATCGTACAGAAGGTAATTTTCTAAACTGATGTGAGTGCACGTCACTGAGACCTAAATTAGTGGAACTTGTGTTGCGTGTTCATTGAAAAAAAGATATTTGCAATGAACCGTGTAAAATCGATTGGTCCTGTAAAGGTTACTATTGCGCTTTTACTCATTTCACGTGTTGGTCCTTAATTTTCGACTCTCAAGACAAATACAAAAATATTAGTTTGCGATGACATAAGTTTATATTTTTGTAATTATAATACTTCATAACTCACAATTTGTTCCCTCCCCCCTCCATCCATCATCACCACCATCACCACCACACACACATACAATGCTAAGCATAATGTTCATTTCTAAGAACAAAATTTTAAGATCTGTTTATTCGACAAGCAAAAACGAAAATCATTTCATTTAAAGAACCATCATTATGATGTTAAGTACATATAATTGCTCCAAAAAACCAATTTTCATCTTGATTTAATTAAATGTCATTACATAGCCAAATCAATGATATCATCCTAGATATAAAGTTTAGAAAATGATTTTGACTAAAAGCAAACTTATATATAACAAGAGGACCACTAGATTTGGACTTAACATAATTTTTCTTTTCAAAAAAAATCCTACTTGTTTATTCCATGTGGCAAAAATAATTCCATCTTACCCATAAGAAGCAAAACTTTTTTCAAACATTGATAGTGATTAGCACTATACCTATAGCTATTTCAACATTAATTTAAACTTAGAATAATTTAATTCTTATCTTTAATTATAACTTGTTGGCTAAAAAAGAAAAAAAGAATCTACTTTACCTAAAATTTTGGCCTTTTTTGGTCTATATGGAACTAGGGTTAGGAAAAGAGAAAATTAAGGAGGAAATTACAAGGTAAAAAATTGAATCTTTATTGATAAAATGAAAGTTTAAATGATTAATTAACTGGTTGAACTATTAAAAATTTCTGTTTTTAACTATTGATTTAGGAGTCAATTTAAAACGTGGAATAACCTAATGTAACTATCCATAATCGAATAATTCAAATGCCAAAGTTATATCCAAAAAATTATATGATCATTTAATTTATCGTTATCGAGTATAAACATAAATAAAGTGAATAAAGGAAAGTGTGTGGTCACAATTTAATGGATTGATCAATTTGTCCTTGTAGTAAAGCAACATACTAGTACAGTACGTATATGGAGAAAATATGATGGAATAAAGTTATCTTTTTATCGTTATTCTCAGAAGTTTTGAATTTGAACTCTAAAAATAAAAAAAAATAATATTTTTTTTAGCTCATTTCACTTGACGTCATAAAATAAGGATAATTTAGTCAAATTGCCGTTTAGTTAATGTTTTTCTTAAGAAATGTGCAAATCAAAATATGACAAGTAAAATGAATCAGAGGCGAAATAATTTCCCCATTTATGAGTCATGATGCTTGAATTCGAATGAGCCAGAAACCAAAGTACTCAAGATGAGCGAATAGACTAAAAAAAGTTATCCGTGTTAAACTTTGTATAACTTATATGATATTTGGTAGATATAGATAGAAAATAAGTTATTCATGTATAAAAATGATATGACATTTGGTTAACAATTTAGAAATCTGCATAACTACTATATGTATAAATTACGAGAAAATCTATGTGTTATATTTTATGCAGGATAAAAGAAAGAACAACTAATACACAAATAACTATTAATTCATGAATAACTAATATCTACATTAAAAAAATATAAATTCACTCATAACTAAAGTATTAATACTCACATAATTCTAACAAGCTATCCAACGATCCATTACGTATAAAACATATATTAAGAAAAACTATTATAAAACGTAATTTTTCATATTCTCTGAGAAAATATTAAAAACTAAATCATGTGCAAAAACTATATTTTTTTATTAATTCAATCAAAAATATCTATAAAAATAACCGCTCAACATTTTCTTAGTGAAAAAACTCAATGGAAAAAGACTGATTTATTTATTTAGTGGACAAACTAGTGTGTATGAATCATGGACTCCCAGGCCCAAATTCTAGCATTAAGCAGAAGGTGATTAAGGGAATGCTTGGGTGTGGAAAAAACTCCGAATTGGGAGGGCGATTCTCCCGAGGAACTGATCGTACTCCAAATTAATACAGGTGAACAAGTAGAGTATACTAGAACGTTTGAGAGAATCATGTCGAAGGAATTCGACAAAATGACCCTGTAATTTCGGGAGAAGGGGTGCTCTCCTATCTTTTGATTAGGAAAGCGGCACATACCAGGGGGTATGTGGTCGTCTTGCTAGTATCTCCAACTAAATACAGGATAAAATAATTTTACATTTTATTTTGAAATTATTGTACCTTATATCTCACATCAAATGACTTTTAAGTATTTATAAATATTTTTTAAAAATTAATACTCGTATAATATTATCTGCTGCATTCTTACTACAATAAAACTAAATAAATGTGTATTCACACGCGATGTATTTATGTTCTAGAAATCCTAATTAATATGTCAATTAGTTACTTGTCCTTTACTAAATCTTACATGGTTTATATATATGGACCAAATTATTTGCCCAATTTTGTACACTACCTATTGCCTTTTGAACAGTCATAACACCATTATTCTTGAGTGTGTTGTTTATTCTCTATTCTAAAGTAGTCTATTGTAGTTAGCCCTAATTTGGACATAATTTAATTGAGATTATTATTTTTTAAAAGTTGGAATTGAAAAATCAGAGTATTTGAAAGTTGATGTTATTTTTTAACATGAAAAGATTAATTGAAATTTTGTAAGTTAATTTGAAAAATTCATGAAACCTATTTTCAAATGTCAAATTTCATATTTTAGAGATATGCAACTATATAATAAGGATCGGTAGAACAATATCTAGTCTAGTCAGAACTACTACTTCAGAGAATCCTTCCTCGATGAATTAAAAAATGAATCGTACAACAAATAATATGGGTATTTTGTATTGTATTGAAGCTCCATCAGACCCCCATCCCACCCCGTGATAATGACCTGACTAAAGATTTTTATTCTAGCAAAAATAACTATGATCATAATAGATACGGTGAAATAGACACAAATATCAACATTACGTTAAGGACTTAAGGCCATCGTAAATATATGATGGGCCCTAATAAAAATTAAGTCTATATATTTAAAATAACCTTCAAATATTATATTAAATTTTGAGGATCTTCTTTACATGGGTTAAAAGTTAAAACAGAGAAATTAGTTCACCAACAATAAAGATTAAAATGTTATTTAAAATTAAAATTACATTAGGATATAAATATATCTTCCATCAATCTCGGATGGAGCTAAAGATTGATTATTTTTTGACTTTGGAGTATTATGGAATAAAGCAAAATGACTCTTTAAACTATCTGCGCTTCTTTCATTTGTGAAGTAGCAGTTAGTCAATGCAACTTTCGACGTTCTTCATGGGTCATCTGGAAACAGCCGCTTTATGTTTTTAAACATAGGGGTTAGGCTGCGTACATCTTACCCCCCCGCAATGAGCGGGAGCCTTTTGAGATACTGGGGTATGTTGATGATGATATAAATATAAAACTAGAATAGTTTTCGAATGAAGAGTTACAAAGTAAAGAATGAAGGTGAGATTTATTAAAGAATGACAAAATGAAAAGAACATATGAAATATTATTTATATAACTTTTTTTTTACTATACTCTTATTTTTTAAAAAATAGTAATTTAGTATTTTCAAAAAATTTATTTTTTTAAAAAAATTATTTTATAAAAACTTTAACTAATTAAACATAAAAAAAATCAGAAATCTTTCTTACCCAACACACTCTTAAAATAAAATAAGGTAGGGGAAATTCGATAAATATATATTTACTTCGAATCTTGCACTACCTCGTCACGTACGTTCCCCACTATGCTATTATATTTTTTTCGTTATAAATTATCCACTGTATTTTTTAAAATATTTTATAAAAAGTTCTTAAAAATTTACTTTATTGATGATTTATAATCTTCAAAAAATTATTATTAATTTTATTTTAAATTTTAAAATAATAAATAATTTGACATAATTATTTTAAAATTATAACAGATAATTTAAAATAAAAAATTATAATTACGTTAAACTCGATAAATATTAGTTTCATATTCTAGGGGCGAATCTAAAATATAATTAGTGTTAAAAACAATTATTTTTCTGTACCATTTTTGTAGATACGACAAAATTGACCATAAACCAAATTTCAACTTAATTAAGTGTACTTTTCTTGATCTAATAATAAGTATATATATTTAATTAATTTAACTTTTGTCAATGTCACTGCTAAATACTGTTTTTTTTTAGATATAAAAATATCATTAAAGAAAAGTGTCATTCCTAATATATTTTTTTAATAATATGAAATCAAATCGACTAATGAAAGCAGCCATCGTGTCAACTTTTAATTTTCAAAGCCGTAAAATGTTGACTAAAATAGAAGTTGAAAAGTATTAATTGGATTCAAATGATGTTTGATTGAAAAAAAATTATTATGTCAAATTTCTAAGGAAATATCTTAGTATTATATGTAAAATATCTGAACATAAAATATAATTTCATTGAGATCGTTCTTATTTAAAATTATAAAGATCTTAATAAATTATTTGTTCACAAGATAATATTTGAACATCTTATGTAGAGTATTTAATCACAAAAAAATATAAAAAAATTTATAATTTGAGGCATATTAAAGATATTATTTTTAAGAATGCTTCTTTCGCTGTAAATTTAGATGTATTTATCAGAATTTAACAAATTTTTTTAAGTATAAAATTACAAGTACAAAAACAGACACAAATATTCAATAATTGTGGAATAAATTAATCTATCTACGACTAGTTATAATATAAGATTCAACAATATTAATATATTTGTTGTAATTTCACAAATTATTGTACAAGATTATTTTGAAGTAATTTACTCTCTCTATATACCATTGATGCAACAATTTGCCAAATTCAATATGTTAAACTACTGATAATTACTTTTTTAAAACTATGGTCACTAAATTAATTTATACTTCCTCTATTTCAATAAAGTATCCATTTACTTTGCCTTTTCTAATTCACATCAACCACTTTGCTTAGAATTGACAACTTTTCAACCTAATTCCCAACACTTGTTCAATTTGAAATGAAATTAGCATATTTTTTTTAATAAAATGAGTAAATCTATATTTTAATAAAATATAAAGTCACATTGCAACAATAGATCCTTATGATTATGTTCTTCTCTGAACTCTGTACATAACAAGAGTTTTAGTGTATCAAACTTACCCTTTTTTTTGTAAATCTATATAGTCTCTTATATTTTTAAATAAGATGTTGACATCGCTTAATTATATTTAATTATAAAATAAATATATTCCTCTTACTAAAAAATTACGATAATCAAATCTTGGAGTCATTCTTGTATCAATCGATGCTCATTTATTGAAAAATTATATTATGTAAATATGTCGAAATTTCATGTTCAAGCAAGTTTCAATAATATCATTGTCACTGTTAAAAATGTACAAGATTGAGTAATGTTTTTGATCATCGGCTGGTACTTCTGAATTAAAGTAGGAGAAAAGGAACACTATTTACTGCTCAAAATTAAAAAAATGCTTAAAAGCTAAAACCATTTTAAAAAAATATAAGTTACATAAATCTCATACTGAAATAAAGAAATTTTAATATATCCCAACTATTTGCAGATTTACTAAAATCTCTTAAAATGGCCATTATGCGGATACACTGGCCATTATACGGATACACTGTCACTCACACATGATTCATAAGTGGTCATTATGCGGATACACTGTCACTCACACATGATTCATAAGTGGTCATTATGTGGATATACTGATCATTATGCAAATACACTGGCGCTCATACATGATTCATAAGTCATGATTTGCGGATACACTGACACTCATACATAATTCATAAGTGGCCATTATGCGGATAGACTGATCATTATGCGGATACAGTGGCACTCATACATGATTCATAAGTGGCCATTAATTCGAATACACTGGCGAAAAAAGGGATGTTAGAAATTATACAAATAGCAGAAAATATTTAAAAATAGTAAAACATAATATGTGTACTTCCATAAATTTTCCTTAAGAATAAGCCTATTTAAACACCCTCTAAATTCAATACTAATTACTTTCTTAATTTTCATGTGTGTAAAAAGGCAAGTTATTAAAAATTCGATACTACCTTTTGGTACAACTTCAGGCATGTATTTATGTTTTTTCCCCAAAAAAAGAATATTATCAGAAACTAACATAAAATTAGGGATGACAAATGGGTGGATTGGATCGGATTTGGATGGATTAAATATGGATTGAGCGAAAATAGATTATATCATAATCCATCCATATAAAATATGGGTAAATCTGAATTTGGTCCAATATAATTTGGGTAAAAATGGTTCCAACCCACTTGATTCTCTTGAAGCCAAAAAAGATTAATTCAAAGCTAGATTGTTAATGCTTATTCTCTATCACCCCAACCCTACTACCAAATAATTATGTTTTCACAATTTTTTTTTAAAAAAAATTCTACTTTCATACCCTATCTCCCACCCCACCCCCAACCTTCA
>JAOTQJ010058461.1:0-13949 GCA_025642045.1 Solanum sejunctum
TGGCAAATGGTCCACCCAACTACCTTTAAAGTCTAATGCACAAGCTCGCAACATATCTTTAAGTGTCTGAATAGTGCATTCTTCTTGACCATCTATTTGGGGGTGAAATGTTGTGCTCAAATTCACTTGTGTCCCTAAACTCCTTTGGAAGGACTTCCAAAACTTTGCAGTTAATTGATCTCATCGATCCGATATAATGGAGACTGGGACTCCGTGTAGCCTGACTATCTCTTTGAGCTATAGCTTGGCATATTCTTTAGATGTATAATCACCCCTAAATGGTAAGATGTGTGCTGACTTTGTGAGTCTGTCAACTATATCCTATATGGAGTCAAACGTCTGAGATGAGCGAGCCTAGCCGGTAACCAAATCCATATTGATCATATCCCATTTCCATATTGGAAGATCTATACACTGGATATAACATCCTAGCTTTTAGTGTTGTACTTTCACTTGTTGGCAATTTGGACATTGAGTCACAAAATCTGCAAGGTCCTTTTCACGCCTTCCCACCAAAACATTCCCTTCAGGTCATGGTACATCTTAGTTGATCCTGGGTGGATGGAATATCCGGAATGATGGGCTTCTTCCATTATCCTCTTTCTTAATCCATTAATATCAGGAACACATAATATATTTTGGCAGTAAAGTACTTTATTTTGTGCAAGGTCAAAGCCCTTTATCATACCCTAACTTACTTTTTCCTTAAGCTGTCATAGAACAGGATCCTCAAACTGTTTTTCTTTCACCTCCATTACTAATGAAGACGCTGCTTCACTATGTACAATAACCCCTTCCTATGGAGTTTTAAGAAGGTGAACTCCTAAACTGGCTATCTAACGTAGATCCTTAGCCACTCCTTGACTCGTAATAGCTTGATCACCAGTATTCATGATTGGCTTACGACTTAGAGCATCAGCTACCACATTTGCTACCCCCAGATGGTATAGTATATCAATGTCATAATCCTTTATTAGGTCTAGACTTCTTCGTTGTCTTAAATTTAGGTCCTTCTGCTTAAAGATGTATTGCAGGATCTTATGATCAGTATATATGTCAATGCAAACCCCACATAAATAGTGGCGCTATATTTTCAAAGCAAACACAAACGCTGCTAGCTCAGGATCATGTGTTGGATAGTTTTTCTCATGTGACCATAGTTGTCTAGAGGTGTAAGTACATACCCTAACCCAACTCCTAAAGCATCGCAATACACTTCATACACCTCAGTGCCTTCTGGAAGTACTGGCACAGGTGCAAAAGTTAGCTTATTTTTTAGCTTCTAGAAGCCCCTTTGATATGCATCATTTCATTAGAACTTAGTTGCCTTATGACTCAGCTTTGTTAGAGGTCCAGAAATAGAATAAAAACCTTTAACAAACCTACTGTGATAACCTGCCAAACTTAGGAAGCTCCGAACTTCCGTGGGTACTATTTGTCTAGGCCAATCTTTAACAGCCTCTATCTTTTATGAATCAACACTTATTCCCTTATCAAACATAATATTACACAAAAATGCCACTCATTTTAGCCAAAATTCACATTTAGAAAACTCGACAAGCAACTGTCGATCACGAAGAATCTGTAATACCTGTAGCAAGTGATTTGCATAGTCCTCTTCTGATCTTGAATATACCAAAATGTCATCTATGAGTACTATCACAAGCACATCCAAGAATGGCTTACCCTATTCATCAGATCCATAAAAACTATTGGTGCATTTATTAGCCCAAATGACATAACAAGAAATTCAAAGTGACAATAGCATGTTCTGAAAGCAGTCTTAGGTATATCTTTCTCCTTCACTCTCACTTGGTGATAACTTGATCGCAGATCTATTTTTGAAAAGCGTTTGGCACCTTATAACTGATCAAATAAATCATCAATCTTGGGGAGGGGGTATTTATTCTTAATTGTCGCCGTATTCAATGGTCCATAGTCAATACACATTCTCAAGGTGCCATCCTTTTTGCATACAAATAAAATTGGTGCACCCCAAGGGGATACACTAGGTCTTATAAATCCTTCTCCAATAAGTATTTTAACTGCTCTTTTAGTTTATGTAACTCTGATGGGGTCATTCTATATGGAAAAATGGAAATAGGTTGAGTGCCTAGAAGTAAGTCAATACCAAAATCTATTTCTCATTCTGGAGGTAAGCTTGGGAGTTCTTTAGGGAACACATCAACGAATTCATTCACTACTGGAACTGATCGGAGAGCTGGTGATTCTTCCTCCATATCCCTTACTCTAACTAAATGAGATATATAGGCCTTAAATATCATCTTTCTGGCCTTAAAATAAGAGTTAAACTTCCCCTTTGGTGCCCCAACATTGCCTTCCCATTCAAGAACTACCTCATTTGGAAAGTGAAAGTACACTCTCTTAGTTTAGTAATCCACAGTGACGTAGAAAGAAGCTAATCAATCCATACCCATTATAACATCAAATTCCACCATTTCTAGCTCAATTAGGCTAGCCAATGTGTCACAGTCACAAACAGTTATTACACAGTCACTATAAACCCTTCTAGCCATAATAGATTCACCAGTTGGTGTGAACACTTCAAATGGTTTGTTCAGTAATTTGGGTGTTCTCTTAGGCTTCCCAACAACTAGTAGAGTGATGTATTATAGTGTAGAATCAAGGTCAATGAATGCATATACATTATGTGAAAAAATGGATAATGTACCCGTGGCCATATTGGGTGAAGCTTCCAAATTCTATTGACTCCCTAGAGCATAAGTGCAATTCTGGACTTCGCTAGAGCTAACTGCTCCTCTAACACCTCTACCATGACCCGTAGGTTCTTGTTGACCCCTACCTATTAGATAACTAATGATGATGATGCAATAGCTGACCCAATATATCATGCTATATCACCTATACGCCTCCTCAGGTAATCTTTTATCATATGCCCTAGCGTACCACACCAATAACAAACATCTATCCCAATATGATATATACTTGGATGACTTCTTCCACACTATTTACAAGGTTGCCTAGTAGTCATTTGCCAACCTACTAAGTATCCTATTGTCCGTGTACATTGTCCCTCACCTCGTTGACAAAACTAATTACTTCTAGACCCTTGAAGTTGCAGTGGAGCATTGGATGCAGTGTAGGAGGATGATGGCTTAGGTGGTCTATTAGAAAACCAAGGTCTAAACTTACCTTGGAACAGTGTAAACTACCCTATAGATCTGGCCCTTTTGGCCTGCCCCCTTTCCAACTCTAGTGTCCTTCTATGTCTCTGATCCTCCAACTTCTGTACGAAAGCTTGCATCCTCGCTATGTCTATATATTTATTCAAGGAAGCAATGGTACAGCCTCTGACCAGATACATATCCAACCTATTTACATATCGATGAACTCTATCTACCATTGTATCTACTACATTAGGAACATACCTTGCCAGGGAATTAAATTTAAGGCTATACACTCTCACGCTCATATTCCCTTAGTGGACACTCAGGAACTAATCTACAAGGGCCTCTCTAATCTCTAATGGAAAGTAATGGTTAAGAAACGCCTTTTTGAATTCTTTCTAGGTTGTTGGAGGCGCATCTATACCCTTAGATTGCTTCCAAACTTCATATCACAATATAGCCACACCCTTTAACATATATGTCGCTAACTCGATAGCTTCTGTACCACTCACGTGCATAATATCTAAAGTGCATTGTACTTGATCAATGAAGTCTTAGGGATCTTCATTAGGATCTGACCCAGTGAAGGATGGAGGGTCCAAATTAAGAAAGTCACGTATCCTTGTACAAGCTACCATATTTTCACCACTTGCACCTATAACTGGACCTTCTTGTCTTTGACCTTGGCTAGTAACTATATGGGTCAATAGTTGGACTGCATTTCTCAGATCATGCATGGTAGCATCCATAGGTGGTTCTGCGGAATTTCACTACTTTTGGGTTCATCAGGAACAAGAGGAGTTGGAGATGTCTGTGACAGAGACTCCTCTTGAACCTCATTTCAGTGTCTCACCTGACTAGGTATACCAACCACCACTTCTACTCCCTTCCCTTTACCTTTGTTTTGCTTGGTTTCTCGCATACATTTTGAACAAAATAATTTAGGAATTAGACATAATGCACCTATTACACTTGGTTTTATGGAACGATCTAAAGAATGAAAAGAAAGTAACAACTCTTAAATGCCGCATAGACTCTTGCTTATAAATGTGGTGCACAACATATTGATAAATAAGATTCTACATATAAACAGCTTTGTAGACTCCATAGGATGATCTACTATGATACTACTTCTGTCACACCCAATGTCCTGTTAGGCCGGACTGGCACTCATTGCCTATGAGGCTTGGGAGAACCAACCCGTGTCTATGAACTTTCTATACATATTATAAGGTTTTTCTACATTTCACATGCAATTAAAAAAATAAATAGTGATAACAAGCCAAAAGGAAATACGTATGATTAGGCCATTGGGGCCACGGTGGTTAAAGTGTGAGACATGATCACACTTTAATTTACATAGTCTCTAGGCCATTGGGGCCACGGTTGTTAAAGTACCAGATATGACAACACTTTAATTTACATAATTTACAAAGCCTATAATAAATAAAGGTATCTGGTAAGGGTCGGGACAGTCCCCGCCTCTACTAACTATAAAATACAAACATATAATCTCTAGACACAAACAAAGCCTTGAAGCAACCTAGAGCTTCGTATCAACAATGGATGTCCTGTACTCCAACTAGGGAGATCTACTAGGACCTGTACCTGCAGCATGAAATGCAGGTCCCCCATAAGGGATGTTAGTATGAGATAATATACTAAATATGTATGGCAAGAACTACTATATATGAAGTAACAACACAAATGAAACTACGCACTGGTGTAGGATAAGGGACCACCTTTGGTTACACTTCGGGATCATGTACTTTATGTTCTTTATATTACTTTACCTTTACTGTATAATCTGTGCATAGTATGTAATACAAATTACCAACTGATTAGTTGTAAAACTATATCGCGATCTTCCTTGGCCAAGTTCTTTCTTAACCCCTCAGGCTACCACCCGTGATAGGATCGTCCCTGGCTAGGTGATTCATCCACCCATTGGGCTACCACCCATCAATAAATAATATACATTTTGTTTCAATTACCTTTGAGATGATTCTTTTGGAGGTCAAAATATTAGAGATATAGAACTGTAGATGTAACATGTGACATGTAGATAATCATACAAGATAACATGACAATGAAAATAGTACATTACATAAATAATGAAATGTGCATGAGATGAAATAACTCGTGAACTTTATTTGTCAAAAAGAACCCATCTAACTTGGTATCCATGTATGTATGAAGATTTGAAGGAGATTATGTATGGGAGAATATGAATAGGTCAAAGAGTGGAGACATGGTTAATAGTTGTGTCGGAGTTGGCAAGTGCCTTTATGTGCCAAGGAAGAATCTAGATTTCATTCCAAGTAATACGAAATCAAGTAACCTTACATACCTCATTATATGACCTCGTTGCTACCTCGAGATAACTTTCCCTTTCCACCAAATGGTTACCTACAATATAGTAGGTGATAAAACTAGCATTAATAGCCAATAGATACACCTTGGCAACCCAATCACATAAAAAGACAACACACTGGCAGCAAGCGGGTATTTATAAACCCGAGCGTATTCTTTCAACCTTTCCACCCATAATTGTATTTTCCAATATCCATTATCACATACACATCATGTTCAGCCTATTATAATGCCAAAATAGTCTTACAACAACTGACAAAGTACAACACATAACAATTCTACACAACCTACAAATGGACAGCATAACGTTACCTCCCTTCACTATATTTCGACGTCGACAATTCCAAACCTGTTCCAACTCTAACCAAACTATTCCAAAAAGATTTATCCATACAAATAATCCTAAAACAGTCTTGCAATAGCACCCAAGCAGTCATGAAGGAGGTCAACCAATAGCCTTCCATCCAATAGCCCACAAGTTCTAATCAACATTACACTTAAGATAGCACAATAAAACTCATTTGTTAAATGAAACCAAAATGTTTGTGGCAACCTTAGGGAAATATCTCTTACTCAATCCTTAAAAATAACATCAACTTTGCTTCATAATACAGCCTACAAACCATCGAGAAGTCACTAAAACAAAAGACAAGTGCGCAGCAACTTTCTAAACACATGTTGTCCAAATTTTCCAGCACAAACATACTAGCATATATTTCTTGTTTTTCACGAAGATACTATAATAAATTCACAACTATAATTACTTAACTTTACCTTTGGAGGTTCAGAGCCTCCTTAAGAACCCTAAAAGCCTCTTTTGGTTGCTTTTCAAAGTCAAGAAAAGTTGAGAGAAAACTTAGAGAGCAATCTGATTTTTGTTTTGGCCAAGTTGAAAATGACTTGTGGGAGTTGTTTTGAGCCACTTTTAAAGGGTCTGTTGTCTGACTTACTATTGATATTTTGACCACCTTTTACTAAATATTGATAAGCTATTTATCCAGTATCTTGTCCCTTACACTTGGGCCTAAATGGTTCTCCAAGTTAATGGGCTTGGGCTGCCTAGTTTTCAACTTTCTCTTCACTTAGTTTGGTCCCAATTAGCCAAGTGGGTTGTGATGTACTTGGGTCCTTTTAATATCTTTCTTGGGCTGAAAATGTAGTCCATTTATGATTCTAAAACATACACTAAAGTTACACCCTTAACACGGACTTTATTCACAATCGGACTTGGATCAATTTGACATCGAACCTCGTCTCCATTTAGCTAGCAAATTTAACCTAAGCAAGTAGGTGACTCACTTCTAGCTTCCTAAGTCCTATAAGTGACTCAATTCTCTCATTTTGTTTAAGGACATGATCTCCTCAATTAGACACAAAACATGTATGCACTTGACCCTCTTAAGCGTTAGACACACATATAGCCCTTTAACACAAGATTCAAGCACTTTTAAAAGTTAGCACTCATTTGACCAAACCATGTCATATTTCATTTGTGTAGTACTAGTGTTTTAAGGTGTGGGGTGTTACACTAGCCTAGGTCCTAGATGTGACATAGCGCGTGGGGAACTTGAAGGGACCCCAAGCAAGCCTCTTAACATATCACTACATATCTTTGATTACAGAAGCAAGAAAACAATAACAAGAGATAGTAAATAGGAATAATCAGTGCTAAGGGACAACTTTCATATCATAAACATCAAGAAACAAGAGAGTCAAGGCTCATAGCATAGATACATGTCATGTCCAACAACACTTCTCTATATAGATAAGAACGGGGTCCAAGACAAGCAACTGGGCTCACTCTCATAGTTAATACATACATAAAAGAAAGATAGTCTTAGAACACAGCATAAGATCATAAACATCATCCCCAGAATAGAGGACTCACCAACAAGATTGAGAGATATCGTACTAGCCACGTGGAGGAGGAGGATAATCAAATGGTGATCTTGTTCCTACATGCTGACATCTTGTACGCATAGAGTATGCATTCGCATGTTTGAATGTACTAAGTATGTAGGTTGCAATGCAACAAGTGATAGGAACGATAAGCAAAATGCATAACATAGGCAATAGATGCGATTATAGCAATATGACATGTATGAATGATGCTTGATGTAAAATCATGTGTATATAGGACGTATTACATGTGTAAAAAGTTACCAATATCATATTAGTGGATCGTCGCACCCGACCACCCTTGGTGATTGATTTATCAACCCTATAAATTGATTGGTGGATCATCACACCCTACCACCCTTAGTGCCCGAGCTACAAATCCTGACATGGTTATCAAGGTACAAACCCCCCAACATGGTTGGTGGATCATCGCACCCTACCAACCTTGGTGATGAGGTACAAACCCCCTAACATGGTTATCAAGATACAAACCCCTTGACATAATTACCCAACATGCAACCCAAGAGTAGGGCATGGTCTCATTTTAATTCAATAGAGATGATATCATATACATAAATTCATCTCAAAATAATTTCATCATCACATAGTCGTTCATCTCATAAGAAATGCATTGGACCTTTAATTCCTCAAGATAATCATAACCATACATTTTATCAAACACTTGGTGGGTGTGTAGTGCTAGTGTAAAATTATGCAATTTAAGGATAAAATCATGTAAGAAAATCTAATGTAAAACCATCATTCAATAATTGGTAAAACCCTCAAGCAATATAGATCAAAGTCGTTCATCAAATCTTATAATATATCTTAGATTCATTTCTCAAAACATGGTAAAATAGTCAAAATTTCATAAACCCCAATATAGTATGCAGTAGATTTTGCAATAAATAAGACCCATGAGTAAATCAATTTTAAATCATGCAAATTTAAATAAAATGAAGCTTGGGCATCATGGGTGAAATGAATCCATGAAAGAAATTCACATACCTTAGCTTTAGAGTATAACTTGATGATAATTGGAGATGGAGACTTCAAGCTTGAAGCTTTTATGACAACCTTAAGATCTGGATTACCTTTGAGACTTGAATTTATGAGTGAAATATTTGGTTAAGTGTTTGAGTGAGTATTGGGAATATTTTGAATGATATGAGGGTGAAATATGGCTAAGTGAAGGTATTTTCATGTTTGGTAAAACTTAGGACCAATATCAAAAAGTCTTGGACCCAGATAGGAAAATAATGCACAAAATGCACTATGGTGCGCCCTTGGCGCATCGCACAAGGGGCGCAAAAACCTCTCTGGAAATTACATTTTCCGATTTCCAAATTTTGATATGGTTGCTCTTAAATCAGTATTAGAGACATTTTCCACTAAATGTTACCCTTGATCAAGAAGATGAAGTCAGATTTTTGATATCACGCACGAATTTTGAGATATATAAAAATTATGATTCCAGATACTTTCGAGGCACAATTTTGAGCACTTTCTGGGGTCGTTTCAATATCTCCCCCTTGGGAACATTCGTCCTCGAATGCCAAAGAAACATATATGAGGGACGCAAACATGACAGTTTCAGCCCACATAAGGATGCAATAATGCACTTAAACATCATTTTAAAAATCTCAACATAAGTGTAAAATCATCATGAATTTGTCAATTTAAACATGAATGTATGCAATGACATGAGGATTGAAATTAAGACCTGAGATCACATAAAGTACTTAGATTAATACCTATAGGCTTTTGTGGAGTGGAAAAGGTAAGGATATCGCTTTTGCATGTCCGCTTCGGCCTCCTAAGTAGCACTTTAAACATGTTGATTTCTCCAAAGGACCTTCAAGAAGCCACATCTTTATTCCTCAACCTCTTTACTTGTCTATCCAAAATCTGAACTAGAACCTCTTCATATGTCAAATTATCTTTAACAAAACCCACAACATCAAGAGGCACAATAGCATTAGGGTCTCCTGCACATTTCCTTAACATGGATACATAAAAGACCGGATAAACCAAATCCATCTCACTAGGTAATTCCAATTCATAAGATACCTTGCCAATTCTCCTCATTACCCTATAAGGACTCACATATCATGGGCTCAACTTGCCCTTCTTACCAAAATGAACCACACCCTTCATGGGTGACACCTTCAAATAAACTCAATCACCAACTTGGAATTCAAGATCCTTTCTACTCACATCGGTATAGGACTTTTGGCAACTTTGGGCGGTCTTTAACCTTTCTCTGATCATCATAACCTTCTCAAGAGCATCCTTGACAAGATCTAGTCCCAACAAAGCTACCTTACTAACTCAAACCACCCAACTAATGATCTACAATGTCTACCATAGAGAACACCGAAAGGAGCCATACTAATGCTAGAATGATAGCTATTGTTATAGGAAAACTCAGTCAATAGAAGATGATCATCCCAACTGCCCTTAAGCTCGAATGCAAAAGCACTAAGCAATTCTGAAGTGTTTGGATAGTTCTTTTGGCTTGGCCATCCATTTGAGGGTGAAAGGTAATCGGGCTCACCCTCATATACATATTGAACATGAGAAAGAGTGTCTCAATACATAACAAGAGAGAATAGACTAAGGTCCCCAAAATAGAGGACTCACCAACTATCTTGATTAGCACCGAACTAACCATATGGAGGAGGAGGAGGATCAACTTGGGCACCAGTTTCTACATGGTGACATTATGTAGGCATAGAGTATGCATTATTACATTTGAATGTACTAAGTATGTAGGATGCAATGCAAACAAGAATTAAGAATTATAATCAAAATGCATAACAATAGGTAATAGGCATACTATAACAATATGACATCAATGATTAATGCATAAGTGAACCATGCTTAAATAACTCATGCTCATATAGAATATCATATGTGTAGAAGAGACCAAGCTAGATTTCCAAATGTACAACCCTTTGGCAGGTTAGTGATGATGCCGCCCCACAACTTAGGTGGATGAGTATGAACCCTCATCTAAGTTTGTGATAATGTTGCCTCATCACCAAGGTGGAGAAGTACAAACCCTTACCTAAGTTGATGAGTAAAAACCCCCCATCTAGGTTAGTGATGATGCTACCCTATCACCTGGTGGAGAAGAACAAACTCTTCCCTAGGTTGACGAGTATAAGCCCCTATCTAGGTTATCCAGGTTCTTGGTCCCCCCAGATTGGTCATGGTCTAATCCAACAATTTATAAAGAATATATCCTATACATAAGCTCATTTTATCATCATATGGTCAATCCTACCATATCTCATGCTTTGCACCTTCAACTCCTCAAGAAACTGCATCCGCACATTTTATCAAACACTTAGAGGGTGTGTAAACCTAGTATAAAACCATGAAGTATAGAGATGAAATCATGCAAGACAATCTATTGTAAAACCATAAATCAACACTTTGCAACACCATCAAACAATCTATGTCAAAACCCCTTCTCAAATCTTACAATAGATCCAAGATTTATAGCTCAAAAAATAGCAAAACAGTCACAATTTTACATAGCTTTAACATACCGTGCAGTAAATTTCATAATATTAAAGACCCATTTGTAAATCAACTTTAAATCATGCAATTTGAGTAAAAGGAGACTTGGGTATCATGGGTAAAAAGAACCCATGAAAGAAACCCACATACCTTAGCTTGGAGATGAACTTGGTATAGATTGGAGATGGAGACTTGAAGCTTTAAGAATAACCTTGAAGGAAAACCTTAGCTTGGGATGAAGGTTTTGGGCCTTGAGTTTGGGTAGTGAAAATGTGACTAACAGGTCATTTCGTAGGAGGGATTATAGGAAATAATCCAAGGATTAGAGGAATGGTATTTATTATACTATGTTAGGTAGAAAATTGAATTCATATATAACTAATACATGGCACTAGTTAATACCATATACATGGTATTAGATAATACCTCTCATTTGGTTGTATTAGTTAATACCATGGGATTAAATACACAAACACGAAAATATCCCTCAAATTCTTTTATATTTTTTTGTTTCTTGATTTTATATTTTATGTTTTATATTTGTAGTTTTGTAATAGTAAATTTATTTAAATAAATATACTTATAAATTTTATTTATTTGCGATTTCATTTTTTCAGAACATAAAAATAAATAAATTTATCATGTTAAATTTTTAAATTTTATTTATTTCCAGTTATATTTTGACATGTCAATTTTTTTATAACTAATTTTAGTTGAGTGATTTTATGGATATAATATAAAGTCCAATGATGTTAGATATATATTCTCAAAGTTGAGCGACCTCATAAGATATAAACACTAGGGATGGCATTGGGGCAGGTGTGGGGCGGGTTGAGCTCCCCCGCCTCACCCCGCATGATAATTTTTTTTATTTTTAACCCACCCTATCCCACCCCGCATAAACCCGTGCCGCTTAAATTTTCAAGTTCTTTTATTTTTTTAATTGAATTTAATTTTTTTGGATAATTAACGTCTCCACAACTAATTAATTATTTTTAGTTGACATTTTAACAATTCTTTCTTAATTGTTAATTAAAAGTTTCTAATTAATATTTTAACAACTAACAATTTACCAGACATCTCTATTTTAAATTTTACAAAAAAATAAAGTTAAAGTCAATTTTTAATATAAAAAGTTTATATATTTAAATTTTACTAATTAGAAAAATTTTATTTCTTCGAATTACTATTTAGTTTTTTAAACCCGCAACCCTGCCATGCCCCGTATTAGTTTAAAAACTACCTACTTCAACTCGCTCCACATCCCCACTATCCTGAATAGCTTTAAACCCGCCATGCCCCGCATAGCTTTAAACCCGCCCCATACCCGCCCTGCCCCGCCCCGTTGCCATCCCTAATAAATATAATATTAAAAATACAACTTTTAAATTTTTATACGTAAATATTGGTTGTCTATTTTAAAATTGTTTACCATCTTTTCTATTTTAAGAATAAATGATCTATCTTTATTAAACTAAAGATTGACATTTTATTAGTGATGAATTTATTAAAATTATAATTATTTATTCTCAAATAATTCAAGTGAGGAAATAGCAAACATAATGACAAAATATTATTTTCCTAACTAGTTAGAAGTCATAAAACGAACAATCTACTTTGATATAATTACATGAAATAGAAAATCCCATAATAGTTCAAAGGCATAATTGGAATGAAACTTTTTATAGAATTTTAAATCACACACAAAATTAAATGGAAAATAATAAACCAAACATTTGATAAAAATAATCCAAGCATTACTAATCCCTATATAACCAAACTTTGCATTACTAATCCCTACATTATTAATCCCTGCATTATTCATTTTTGTACCAAACGACCCCTAATGTGTTTGAGTGAGTATTGAGAAATATTTTAGGTAGTATGAGAGTGAAATTTGGTTAAGTACAGGTAAAAACACGTTTGGGAACACTTAGGCCCAAGATTTAGAAGTCTTAGACCGAACTTAAAAAAATAATCTCAAACTAACACAGAGGCCAGTCGCTGAGGCAATGCGAAAACCTCTCTAGAAATTGACATTGTGAATTTTGATATGGTTGATCTAAAATTAGGGTTAGACCCTTTTTCTCCTAACAAGAATAGAAAGTCAGATTTTTGAAATAACAAATAGATTTTGAGATATATTGAATTTAAAATTCAGGGCATTTCGAGGCACTTTTTGGGGTCATTTCGATATCTTACCCTTGGGAACATTCTCCCCCAAATGTAAGAGACACATACAAGACAAGAATGATCATAAACAAACCAGCCCCAACAAGAATGAAACATCACATTTAAAACACTATTTTCAAAATCTCAACATAAGTGTAAAATCATCATAACTTATCAACTTAAACATAAGTGCATATGAATGAGACAGTGTTAGACCCCATAAGTTAGAACCTGTAAGTCCTTAATTGGTTTGATTTGGTAAATTTTGGGACCAAATGTAAATTTTATTCTAAGTTTAGTCCTTAAGATTAAATTGTTGTAGGGTCATGTGTGTGCCTAATTCTAATTGGTCCATGTGGGGGGACTTGTTCCTACATATATATATGTGTGTGAGTTTATCTATTGTACAAGAGGGAATTCTACAATTAGAAAAAAATTGAGAGCAAGGAAAGCAAGCTCTCTGCTTGCTACAGTAAGATAGACAAAAAATCTTTTTTTTCGATCTTTCGATTATTTGACGCTTCAAGCTTGGTATATTGGATCCCCTAAGTGGCGTAGAGGAGTTAGTTGGTCAAGAAAATGCTTGGTTTGATGGCTAGGAAGGTTTGGATCTAGTAAGGAGCTTGAAAGATATGTTAATTTCTAGCCTCATTTATGTTAATTAAAACTTGTGGGTGTGTTAGGCGTGCATTATATTGAAGGTAAAACATGAAAAAAAGGGTTGGTTGTTAGTTGAATTGTGAATTTTGACTTTGGGGTTGGAATTGAGGACAAGTTGCATATGACGATATATGGATTTATAGTCATGTGTTTATGTTTATTTGTCAT
>JAOTQJ010058472.1:0-13948 GCA_025642045.1 Solanum sejunctum
ACATGTTACATATATAGTCTTACAGCTCTAATATTATGGCCACCAAAAGAATCATCTCAAAGGTAATTGAAAGATACAGTATACAGTTTTGATGGGTGGTAGCCCGAGGGGGTTCGTAAAGAACCTGGCATAGGGATGATCCTGATATAGTATTATGGGTGGTAGCCCGAGGGGGTTTATACAGAACCTGGCATAGGGACGATCTTGGTACAGTTACCACTGATCAGTTGGTCATATGATTGCAGTTGTGCACAGATTTTACAGTACAAATTTTACAATAAAGGTAAAGTAATATAAAGAACATAAAGTACATGATTCCACAGCATAACTAAGGGTGGTCCCTGATCTTCCACAGATGCATGGTTTCATTTGAGTTGTTACTTTATATATAGTATATCCTGCCTTACATACTCAGTATATTATCCCGTACTGACGTCCCTTATGGGGGGCCTGCATTTCATGCTGTAGGTATAGGTGCTAGTAGATCTCCCCAGTAGGAGTACAGGATATACAGCTGCTGTCATCAAGATCCAGGTTGCTTTGGCGCTTTGTACATGTCTAGAGCTCATATATTTTTATTGCACAATTTGTTGATGTGGGGCCTATCGCGACCCTTGTTAGATGTTTTTCTTTATTTAGAGGCTTCATAGACTATGTAAAATACAGTGAAGTCATGTCTCACACTTTAGACAACGTGGCCCCAACGGCCTAGTCTTATACATTTTCTTTTGGCTTGTTATCCACTGTTTATCTATTTAAAGGCATGTCAAATGTAGAAACCCCTTATAATATGTATAAAACGCATATAGTTATAGGTTGGTTCTCTCGAGCCTTATCGGCAATGGGTGCCGGTCTGCCCTACGGGACTTTGTGGCATGACACCTGGATAGCTTAATGAAATTGAGGTTGTACTCTTTGACGGTCAACCCTTCTTGCTTTATGTTCACAAACTCTTCAACCTTTGACTCCCTCGGCCCTTGGGGAAAGAATTGGTTGAAGAAAGCACTCTCAAACTCATTCCACTCAGCAGGCTCAACATCCTCACCTTGACTAACTTCCTATTAGTTATACTAGATATTTACCACATCCTTATGCTAATAAGAGGCAAGTATAACTCCCTCAATCTCATTTACATACATATACCTTAGGACCTTGCCCATCTCATCAATTAAGTTCTGTGGGTCCTCTTCAACTTTCGACCCTATGTAGACTGGAGGGTTCATTCTCAAAAGGTCTCGGAGCCTCATCGCAGTAGTGGGCTCTTGAGAACTAAATCTAGGGGCTTGGGGACCTCAGCTGCTATTCTGGGATGCCACTAGCTGGGTGAGCATTATAATAGCTCCATTAAAGTCTACCTCTGAGGTGGAAGCTGGCTGAATGAGAGATGACTGTGGGACTGAAACGCCCAATAAATGTGCTTCAAAAATGCCTATAATCATAATTTTCATATATCTCAAAATCTTTGCGTGATACAAAAATTTGAATTCATATTCATGATTAGGGAGAAATATTGAGTAGGGGATGGTATAACCCACAAAACCCGTAGGAAAAAATGATTTTCGCTAATTTTTGCAAACCAGTAGGGGTTCGCGATGGCTCCTCAACGTAGACCCATCGCGGAGTAGTTTTAGTACTTCCTTAATTTTCTATTTTGGCCTGAGGGCATTGGGGTCATGGCACCATGCTCATTCACTCATGTAATATCCTATACGTAGCCATTTTTCAACTTCATATCACTCAAAACCCTTTATAAGACTTAACCAAATATTTTATCTAATTTCTAGTGTCTCAAGCTTAATTTTGAATCTCAAGAATTCCATTTAAGCTTCAAGTATCCTTCAAGTCTACATAAAGGAATCCCCAAATTTAGATATATGGTTTTTATCCATTGGGTCCTTTCACCCATAGAGCCCAACCTTCCTATTTTATGAAAATTGCATAATTTCAAGTTGTATTTCTTATGGGTATCTATTATTATGAAATATGAGCATGAAATATATTGGGGTTTTGTCAAATATGATTGATTATGCATTAATATCTATTTTGAGCTTATACTATGAACAAATCTTTGTCTATTGAGACTATACATGATTCAAGCTATGAAATCTATGAACTATTATGAAGTTTTGATATTATTTACAAGTTACCCGTAATGGGATTTTACCATGATCTTGGTGGGCTAATTTACATGGCTTTAATTTGCATTGATTTCACTATTTCATGATCTTTACTGTTATATTTTGCATGATTTTAACAAGTACTCATATGTGCCCACCAAGTATTTGATGAAATATCAAGCCAAGAATTCTCAAGTTATTTACATGTTTTATTAGTCAAGTGACTTCATGATGACTATGGACTTTCAAGAATGTTATCAATTCATGAAATTATATATGATTATGCAAGTATAAAGTTAAGCCCTATTTTCAAGATTTAATCTCTTGTGAGCCATTCATGTTAAAGCAAGGGTTCATGTATTATTGTTGTACTCTCATGTTTTAATTTAGGCTCACTATTAGAGGGCAAGTATGTTTAAGAGCTACTCATGTCATGTTTCCATGTTTATTATAAGTTATTAAATTATCATTATTTCAAGTATTTCATGGGATCAGGCTTAGTACCGATGGATTGGATGTTGGCATGGATTATCTTCAAGGGTCCATACTCCTTTCCTCAACCTATGTGCCAACATAGAATTATACTTTACCTTGCTATACTAGTGGTCCATTTAGTGCACTTTATCATGAAATCTACCTCAAAATAGGACAGGTTCCCTTAAGAGGGGTTACTTCTCCGAAATGGGACACGCTCCCTTAAGGTGAGTATGATTTACCTTGGCAAGTAGACCACCTCTTTACCGATCATGGGTAATCATCGGGATTCCGAGTTGTAGCTCTCTTGGTCTTGTTCTTTGTCGGTTAAGGTCTCTTCCCACATATGTATTATGTTCTATGCAAGTTGAGTGATTTATAAACATGTCTTCCTTCAAGCATTGATCATGCATGTCACATTGAGATTATGCTCATCTATTACCTATTACTATGCATTTTGACTATATTGGCTTATGTCTTGTTTTATTGCATCCTACATACTTTGTATATTCAAAAGTACTAATATTTACTTTATGTGTACATGATATAACTATATAGGGACCAGACTTTTCTTGATCATCCTACACGTGGCTATTGAGATACTTCAAAGACAAGCATGGTGAGTCCTCAAGTTCGAAGACAGTATCTATTTTTCTTGCTATTTTAAGACTTCTTTGTGTTGAACATTTGATATTATAAGGGTGAGCCCAGAAAATGTCTTAGCCCCTCCTCCATCCTAATTTAGAGGTGTATGTTGGATATTATGATATTATTGTGTTACGAGCTTGACTCATATGCTTTGTTTATATTCAAGACATCCCTTAGTCCCAGTTCCCATTTTATATATCTCTTAATGATGTTTACTTTGTTTCTACGACTAAGGATGTGTGATTGATATGCTAAGAGGCATGTTTGAGTCCTTTCATGTTCCCATTTGCCATGTACCGTCTATGCCCTAGGCTTGGGTCGTGACAAACTTGGTATCAGAGCATTAGGTTGTTAATGGTCCTCAAAATCCAACATACCACATCGATTAGAGTCTTGTTCATGGTTGTGAAGCATACCATAACTTTCAATAAGAGGTTCTGAGGCATTTTAGGAAATGTTTCTCTTCTTTATAATTTATGTTATGCTATAGAAGTTAAGGTAAGGCTTTTCCCTAATGAATGTTCTTTGCTATTCTAGATCATGCCGATTTGGAGAGGAAAAAGAGCTTGTAGGCCAAGAAGAATTTTGATATGCCTCATAGCT
This sequence comes from Solanum sejunctum, assembly GCA_025642045.1. Classification (NCBI taxonomy): domain Eukaryota; kingdom Viridiplantae; phylum Streptophyta; class Magnoliopsida; order Solanales; family Solanaceae; genus Solanum; species Solanum sejunctum. Next base: position 3,843 of record JAOTQJ010058472.1, read on the forward strand.
TTCTCCGAGAGGAAGAAGAGCCCGTAGGCCAAGAAGAAGGTAAGGCAACTCTTGCTCCTCAAGCTCCTCTAGAAGGAGGGGTAGGCCAAGAAGAATTTTGAGATGCTTTTTCAATATTGGCTCATGCTATGACCAACCAAATCAACTAAGGGGCCCAAGCCCCTCATGCTCCTACTCTGGCCTTAAGGCTGAGGGATTCTACTAGGATGAATCCACTAGAGTTCTATGGGTCCAAGGGGCATAAGGATCCCCAAGAATTTATTGGTGAGGTGTATAAGGTGTTGTCCATTTTTGGGGTTAATTCTGAGGAAAAAATAGAGTTGGCGGCCTACTAACTCAAAGGGGTGGCTCAAATTTGGTTCACTCAATGGAAGGTGGAGAAGGGGAATGATGATGCAAACCCTTAAGAAGAGTTCAAAGTGGCATTTCTTAATCGGTTCTTTCCTATAGAGATAAGAGAGGTGAAGATGAAGAATCTATGAATCTTAAACAAGGTTCCATGAGTGTGAGGGAGTATGCCCTCAAGTTCAACCAACTCTCCAAGTATGCTCCATAATTAGTTACTGAGCCTAGGTCAAGGATGAACAAATTTATGTCGAGTGTATCCAACTTGGTTAATAAAAAATGTCATACTACCATGCTAGTAGGGGACATGGATTTGTATCAGCTCATGACATATGCTAAACAACTAGAGGGGGAGAAGCTTAGAAAGAGATGGGTTGGTGAGTCTAAGAGGGCTCGATTTAAAGGTGGGTTCTAAGGGTGGATGGTTTTCTTAAGGCCTCAAATTCCAAGGCCAAGGGTCATTCAATTCTTCTAACGAGAGGGTTGCCAAGGATAGGGTGCCTAATCAAGGATTCCAAGGTGGTAATGAAGGGGTGACAAAGCCTAGATAACTAAGGTGTGAAAAGAATCATAGTGGTCCTTGTTTGAGGAATTCAAATGCTTGTTTTGGTTATGGTGAAGTTGGCCACAAGGTTATTGATTATTCTCATGCTCAACGCAAATGTAAAGATAGCCGTCCTCAAGGCCAAGGTGCTAATGTAGTCCAAAGAGGAAGGGGAGGTCATCAAGGAGGTGCTCCAAGGCAAAATAGGTTCTATACTCTTAAAGGAAGACAAGCCGTTGATGAGGTGTCCAATGTTGTTGCTGGTATATTAAAGGTTTTTTATTTTGATGTGTATGCATTGATAGACCCGGGTGTCACTCTTTCTTTTTTACTCCTTTTATTGCAAAAAAACTTCATGTTAGTCCCAAATTATTGTGTGAACCTTATGAAGTGTCTACCCCTGTTGGTGAGTCCATTGTTACTAAAAGAGTCTATAGAAATTGTCCCTTCTTCAATTTGCAAAAAATCTTGCCTTGTGATTTTATTGAATTAGATATGGTTGATTTTGATGCCATTCTTGGGATGGATTGGTTGCATCATATTATGCTTCTATTGATTGTAGAACCTATAGGGTTAAATTATAATTCTCTAATGAGCCCGTCCTTGAGTGGGAAAGTTGTGATATGGTGGTCAAGGTAGATTCATTTCTTGTCTTAAAGACTAAAAGTTGATTTCTAAGGGTTTTCTCTATCATCTTGTGAGGGTTAGGGATGTTGAGTCCAAAGTCCCTACTATTGAGTCAGTTTCGATGGTTAATGGGTTTCTTTCTTTTCCGATGAGCTTCTCGGTGTTCCTCCCAAAAGGAAAATATATTTTGGTATAGACATCCTTCTCGATACTTAACCCATTTTTATTCCACCTTACCATAAAGCCCCTGCAAAGTTGAAGGAGTTGAAGGAGCAATTGAGTGATTTGTTGGAAAAGGGTTTTATAAGGCCTAGTAAGTCACCTTTGGGTGCCAGTGTTATTTGTGAAGAAAAAGGATGGTTTTCTTAGAATGTTCCTTGATTACAGGCAACTTAATAGAGCCACCATAAAGAACAAGTACCCTCTACCAAGGATTGATGACCTTTTTGATCAACTTCAAGGGGCTAGTCACTTTTCTAAGATTGATATTCGGTCCAAGTATCACCAAGTGAAAGTAAGGGAGTGCGACATTTCTAAGATGGCTTTTCGGACTAGGTATAGGCACTTTGAGTTTGTTTATCTCCTTTGGGTTGACTAATGCACCGGCTATATTTATGGACCTTATGAATAGGGTTTTAAAACCCTACCTTGTCTTGTTTGTGGTGGTTTTTGTTGATGATATCCTGATTTATTTTCATAGTGAGGAGGAGCATGTGGATCACTAGAGTGTGGTGTTGCAAATCTTAAGGGAGGAGATGTTGTATGTAAAATATAAGAAATGTGAGTTTTGGTTGAAATAAGTTACTTTTCTAGGGCATTTGGTATCGGTTGATGGCATTAAGGTAGATCCTAAGAAGACGGAGATGATTAGAAATTGGCCTAGACCTTTGACTCCATTGAACATTAGAAGTTTCTTGAGTTTAGCAGGTTATTATCAGAGGTTTGTAAATGGTTTCTCTTATATTTCTTCTCCTATGACAAAATTGACACAAAAGAAGGAGAAATTTGTATGGACCAATGAGCATGAGAAGAGTTTCCAAACTTTGAAAGATAAGCTTGTCTCAGCTTCTACCTTGGCTCTACCGAAAGGGTTCAAAGGATTTATAATATATTGTAATACCTCAAGAATTAGTTTAGGGTGTATTTTGATGTAGAGTGATAAGATGATAGCGTATGCCTCTAGACAACTTAAGGTGCATAGAAGAATTATCCCACCCATAATCTTGAATTGGCAGCCATAGTCTTTGCTTTGAAAATTTGGCATCACTACTTGTATAGGGTTCATGTTGAAGTGTTTACCGACCACAAGAGTCTCCAATATGTATTCACCCAAAAAGATGTTAACTTGATACAAAGAAGGTGGTTATAACTCCTTAAAGATTATGATATGAGTGTGCATTATCACCTCGGCAAAGCTAATATTGTGGATGGTGCTCTAAGTAGGATGTCTATGGGTAGTCTAGCTCATGTTGATAATGGTGGCAAAGAGGTGGCTAGAGGGTTCACCGGTTGGCTAGATTGGGGGTTAGGTTGTATGAAGTTGATAATGGGGGAGTAGTGGTTGTTGAACTAAATCTTCTTTGATTGGGGAGGTAAAGAAAAAACAAGATCTTCACCCTGCTTTGCTAGAGTTGAAGGCCTTGGTGAGAGATGGTAAAGCGGAGGTTTTCTCCCAAGGGAGAGATGGTGCCCTTAGGTACCAAAGTAGATTGTGTGTGCCAAATGTAGATGATTTGATAGAATTGATCTTGAAGGAGGACCATAATTCATCCTATTCTATTCACCCCATTTCTACAAAGATGTATAGAGACTTGAGGGAAGTATATTGGTGGGGTGGTATGAAGAGAGGCGTTGCCAAGTTCATATCTGGCTGTCATAATTGCCAACAAGTGAAAGCCGACTATCAAAAGTCGGGTGGCCTAGCCCAAGATATAAAAATTCCTACTTGGAAGTGGGAGGAGATCAACTGGATTTTATGGTTGGGTTACCTAAGACTAGGAGATATTTTGACTTTATTTGGGTTGTTGTGGATAGAATGACAAAGTTGGATCACTTCTTATCGGTCAAAACTACGTATGTTGCCAAATATTATGCCAAATTGTACATGCATGAGTTGGTTAGATTACATGGGGTACCCTTGTCTATTATTTTAGATCATGGTGCTCAATTTACTTCTCACTTCTAGAGGTCCTTCCAAAGAGGTCTCGGTACCAAGGTCAAGCTTAGCATGACGTTTCACCCTCAAACGAATGGTCAAAAGCCGAGAGGACTATCTAAACTCTTGAAGATATATTTAGAGCTTGTGTTTTGGAGTTTAACGGTAGTTGGGATGAATATCTCCCACTCATTGAGTTTGCTTATAATAATGGCTACCACTCAAGCATTTGTATGGCTCCTATTGAAGCTCTTTATGGTAGGCGGATCCCCGCTTGGGTGGTTTGACGTGGAGAAAATGGCTTTATTAGGTCTGGATTTGGCCATGTAAGCCTTCGAAAATGTGAGGTTGATTAGGGAGAGGTTAAGTAGACAAAAGTCCTATTTCCAATATGAGGATAAGAGATCTTGATTTTAAGGTAGGTGATTGTGTTTACTTGAAAGTCTCACCCATGATGGGTGTGGTCAGGTTTGGCAAGAAGGGAAAATTAAGCCCAAGTTTGTGGGGCCTTATAAGGTTTTGAGGAGAGTGGTTAAGGCTTCATATGAGTTGGAGTTGCCTATGGAGATGGACATGGTTCATCCAGTCTTCCATGTGTCTATGTTGAGAAAGTGTGTGGGTGGCCTAAGTGCCATAGTGCGCTTGGTTGTTGTGGGTGTTGTAGTAGATAATTTGGCTTATAATGAGGTCTTGGTGGAGATTTTGGATACACAAGTGGAGAAATTGAAAAACAAGGATATAGTTTCCATCAATGTCCTTTGGAAGAGGTAACAAGTCGAAAGTGCTACATGGAAAGCTAAGGTGGACATGAAAAAGCGATATCCATATATCTTCCACTCTACTCAAGCTGAAGGTACTACTTTAAGTCCCCTATATGATTTTAAGTCTTAAGTTTCAACCCTTATGTCATTTTGCATGCATTCATGTTCATGGTAGCAAGTTTATGATGATTTTTGACATTCATGTTGAGATTTTCAAGAATGATGTTTCCATGTATGTGTTATATTCATGTCGGGCTGAAATCTTCATGTTACCTCTCTTATAAATGTTTCTTTGACATTCAGGGACAAATGTTCCCAAGGGGGAGATATTAAAACACCCCAAAAATATGCTTCGAAAATGTCCATAATCGTAATTTCTATATATCTCAATATTCGTGCGTGCTATCAAAAATCCAACTTCATATGCTTGATCAAAGGGCATAATTGAGTGGGAAATGGATATAACCTAGATTTTAGAAGACCTATAGTGAAAAATCTTTCGCCAATTTTTGCAAACCTGTCATGACCCAAGCCTAGAGCCTAGATGTGACTCGGCGAATGGGGAACAAGCCTCTTAACAAATCATTACACATCTTTGGTCACGGAAGCAATTAAACAACAATAAGAGAATAGAAACAATGGCAAAGGGACTAAGAGAATCTTTCATAGGTTAAAACATGCAAGAGTCAAGAGAGTCAAAGCTCACAGCATCATTACACAAATTGTCCAACAACACCTCTAAACTTAGAATTAAGTGAGGGACACTTTCTGGGCTCACCCTTATAGTCAAAAGCATACAATAAGATAAAGAGAGTCTTTGCATACATAGGGACAAAAGATATCGTCCTTGGAGTTAAGGATTCACCAAGCTTGCTTGAAGAGATAGTACTAGTCATGTGGAGGAAGATGATTAAGTGGAGCTCTGGTTCCTATATGGTAACATCATGTATCCATAGAGTATGCGTTAATATGTTTGAATGTACTAAGTATGTAGGATGCAATGCAATAAGAGATAGGTCACATAATTTAAATGCATAATGGTAAGCAAGAGATAGTATATTAGCAACATGTCATGCATGAACAATGATTGAAATAAAACATGCTTATATAGAACATATTACATGTATAGGAAGAGACCATCATCATATATCAAACAACTTGGTACTTGGAATCCAAGGCATGCCACCTGTTTGGAAGGTGGATGAGGTACATACCCCTCATCTATGATATTATAAGATTGCCACCACCCTACAAGGTGGATGAGATACATAACCCTCATCTATGGTAGTACGAGATTGCCACCACCCGACAAGGTGGATGAGGTACATATTCCTCATCTATTGTAGTACGGGATTGCCACCACCTGGCAAGGTGGATGAGGTACATACCCCTTATCTTTTGTATGGTCACTTGCAACACTATAGATACTTTCCATGATGACAACTTGTATATACACTCCTTTCATCTTCATAAAGTCATTCAAGTCACAAATCGTGCAATGGATCATCAATAGCTCAAGAATCAGGAACCGTACATTTATTAAACACTTGGTGTATGTGTAAGCTAGTGTAAAACTATGCAATTCAAGAGTGAATTCATACAAGAAAACTTGAAGTAAATCAACCCACCAATACTTGGTAATACCCTCATGCAATATATATTGAAACCCTTTATTAAATCTCAAAATAGATCATAGATTTATAGCCCAAAACATGCTTAAATAGTCACACTTTTATGAAAGCCCAACATAGTTCATAGTCAAATTCATAATAAGTAAGATCCATATGTAAATCAACATAGAAACATACAATTTATGTAAATAAAGAAGGTTGGGCACCATGGGTGAAAGGACCAATTATTTGAAACCCACATACCTCAACTTTGGAGAATTCCTTGATGAGGACTTGATTGAAAATTTGAAGCTTGAGTGAATTCTTTAAGATCCCAATTGAGTTTCGGACCCTTGATTTTTAGTGAAATATTTGTCTAAGTGTTTGAGAAGGTTTTAAGTGAAATATTTGTCAAATTATAGGTGTTTTAACATATGGGGAGGCTTAGGTCGAAGACCTAATGGCCTTGGATCAAACAGGCAAAACTAAAGTAAAAATAACACTGATCCGCGCCTGGCCGCGTCATGCCAGGGGCACGGATCGATTCTGGAAATTAATTTTTTTGGAATTTTAAATTTTGATACGGTTGCTCTATAATTGGGGTTAGACCCATCTCCTACTTAGTTTTGTCCCCTGATCACGAATATAAAGTTAGATTTTTGATATCACGCACGAATTTTGAGATATATGGAAATTATGATTATGGGTACTTCTGAAGCACATTTTTGGGCACTTTTTGGGGTATTTTCAAAACTAGTAGGGGTTCACGATGGCTCCGAGACATGGACCCATCGCAGAGTAGTGTTAGCACTTTCTTAATTTTCTGTTTTGGCCTAAGGGCATGGGGTCATGGCCCCATGCCCATTTACATGTGAAATATCTCATACTTAGTCATTTTTGAACTCCATATCACTTACAAGCCTCTCCAAGACTTAACAAATATTTCATCTAATTTATAGTGTATCAAGCTTAATTCTGGATCTCAAGAACTCCATTCAAGCTTCAAGTATCCTTCAAGTCTACATCAAGGAATCCCCAAATTTAGGTATGTGAGTTTCTTCTATTGCGTCCTTTCACCCATGGAGCCTAACCCTCCTATTTTATAAAAATTGCACGATTTCAAGTTGCATTTCTTATGGGTATCTATTATTATGAAATATGAGCATGAAATATGTTAGGGCTTTGTCAAATATTGTTGATTATGCATCAATATCTATTTTGAGCTTATAATATGAATAAATCTTTATCTATTGAAACTATACATGATTCAAGCTATAAAATCTATGAACTATTGTGAAATTTTTATACAATTTATAAGCTACCCATGATGGAGTTTCACCATGATGTTGGTGGACTAATTTACATGATTTTAAGATGCATTGATTTCACTATTTCATGATCTATACTCTTGCACTTTGCATGATTTGAACATGTACTCGTATGTGTCCACCAAGTGTTTGATGAAATGTCAAGCAAAGAGTTTTCAAGTTATTTACATGTTTTACAAGTCAAGTGACTTCATGATGACTATGGACTTTCAAGTGTGTTATGAACTTGTGAAATTATCTATGATTATTCAAGTACAAAGTGAAGCCCTATTTTCAAGATTTTATCTCTTGTGAGCCATTCATGTTAAAGCAAGGGTTTATGTATTATTGTTATACTCTCATGTTTCAAGTTAGGTTCACCATTAGAGGTCAAGTATGTTTAAGAGCTACTCATGTCATGTTTTTATGTTTATTATAAGTTATTAAATTTTATAAATATTTCAAGTATTCCGGGGGATTAGGCTTAGTACCTATGGATTGGATGTCGGTGTGGACTATCTTCAAGGGTTCATACTCCTTTCCTCAACCTATGTGCCAACATAGGATTACATTTACCCTTGCTATACTAGTGGATTCATTTAGTGCACTTTATCATGAAATCCACCCTGAAATGGGATAGGTTCCCGTAAAGGGGGTTACTTCTCCGAAATAGGACACGCTCCTATAAGGAGAAGTATGGTTTTCTTTGGCAAGTAGATCACCTCTTAACCGATCATGGGTAATCATCAGGATTCCAAGTTTTAACTTTCTTGGTCTTATTCTTTGTCGGTTGAGGTCTCTTCCTACATATGTATCATGTTCTATGCAAGTTGAATGATTTATAAACATGTCTTACTTAAAGCATTGATTATACATGCGATATTGAGATTATGATCATCTATTGCCTATTACTATACATTTTGACTATATTGGCTTATGTCATGTTGTATTGTATCCTACATACTTAGTATATTCAAACGTACTAACATATACTTTATGCCTACATGATATCACCATGTAGGGGCCGAAGCTCCTCTTGAAAATCCTCCACGTGTCAAGTGAGATACTTCAAAGACAAGCATGGTGAGTCCTCAAGTTCGAGGACACTATCTACTTTTCTTGATTTTTTAAGACTTCTTTGTGTTGAACATTTGACATTATGAGGGTGAGCTCGAAAAGTGTCTTAGCCCCCGCTCCATTCCAAGTTAGAGGTGTATGTTGGATATTATGATGTTATTGTGTTACGAGCTTGACTCTTATGCTTTATTTATATTCAAGATTTCCCTTAGTCCCACTTCTCATTATATATATCTTGTTGATGTTTATTTTGCTTGCCCGACCAAGGATGTGTGATTGATACGCTAAGAGACTTGTTTGGGTCCTTTTGGGTTCCTATTCATTGTGTCATATCCAGGCCCTAGGCTTAGGTCGTGACAGGGACCCCAGTGGTCCTGGTAGGTCAACCCCATCCTCTCTTCCCTGTCTGAGTAGGGTGAGGGATTCTCAACGTTTGGGGCTCGGCATCTTGTTAGGCAGTTATACGCTTAGGAGGCATGATATGCAAACATGCAATGCACGAATTAGAAAAGATTCTTATAGAGTTAAACTCTATTGTGTGATCTCAGAATACCAAGGAAATGAAACCATTCTTAATATCCTATAGCCTCTTGCTTATGAAGTGTGGTACACAACACATCCATAAACAAGATGCTATTAGACATGGCTTTACAGATTCCCTAGGACACTTGAACTCTGTGTTCTGATACCAAGTTTGTCATGCCCCGGGAGGGTACCCTTAGTGTGGACAGCACTTCAAGAACCATTGCTGATTCCTCGAGAGAACCACCTGACCTCATTATCACATCTTACTCAACAATGAAAGAATACTCAATAAAAGCATTGAGGGAAAGATCAAAATCTCATAAATAGTCTCCAAAAAATAGATCAAGTCTAGAAAATGGAATACTCAACAATACTCTACTCAAGGTCTATGAAGCCTCTACTCTAAATGTCTAAATTATACCATGATAAGCCATGGCTATCCAACTTACAAAAAATAGAAGTAACTACTAAAATAAAAGAAATTCTCCTCCGGATAGCAAGGAGGGTTCACCTACTCTAGAACTCAGGAAATTTAAATCTCAATGGTGCGCCTGCTGAAGTCCTCTATCATCTATATCTGCACCATAAAATGAAACAATGTCAAGTTACATTAGTATATGGAATTTACGGTATGTAAAATGGCTCAAGAAACAAATAAAGCTAAGACTCGATTAACCTACTCAACTCTAGACTCAACACCTTATCACATAACTCAACTTAGATAAATGATGCAAGTTTAAAGTTTGAAATCATGCTTTAGAATTAGACTCAGTGTTTAATACAACTCATTTCAAAAATCATGATATGCTCAACTCACGTGTTGCTTGGAATTTTCTCTAATCGATATAACTCTTGTTAGACCTCGTAATTATTTCAATCAAAGTAATTCGTTCAATTGGAAAAGTGATGACGAACATGGCATAATTTAAATTAAGTTCACGGTGCTTAATTTATAATTAGAGAGTATATTTTAAGCTGGAGTCAGGAGTCCTCAATTGGATTAAAATAGAAAGGTTTGGGGACCTAATTGATCAATAGGCTAACTAGGAGCCCTTGGGGTGCAATTTTAAAAACTTTCGTCTCTATAAATACCCCCTTAGTTCACATATGAAGAACATTTTGTTCTTTGTCTTGTGAGCTTGAAGAAAGGAAGTA
>JAOTQJ010058483.1:0-13946 GCA_025642045.1 Solanum sejunctum
ATGTTGTCAAAAGTTTGTGTAAGTATAGGTTTAAACTTGGTTAAGCTATCCAATTGTGCTAACATTCGAGGACGAATATTCCTAAGAGGGGGAGGATGTAACACAATACACCTTTCACTATTAGTACAATTCAAATGAAACATGACATGGATTGGATAAATTGGTGCTAAATTTTTAAAGTGCTTGAATCTCATGTTAATGGGCTATATGTGCATCTAACGCTTAAGAGGGTCAAGTGTATACATGTTTAGTGTCACATTAAGTAGATTACGGCCTTAAATGAAGTAAGAGAATTGAAGTGCTTGTAGGACTTAGGAAGTTAGTAGGTCAACCACCTACTTGCTTAGCTTAAAAATTTTCAAGCTAAACGGAGATGAGGTTCGACGTCGAATTAGTCCAAGTTCGATTATGAATAAAGTTCATATTAAGGGTGTAACTTTAGCCCATGTGTTATCATCATAAATGGGCTATATGATCATCCAAAGAAGTATAACCCAAAAGGGCCCAAAGACCTCACAAATTCTTGGATACTTTAGGCCCAACCCAAGTGAACAGGAAAGCTGAAAATAGGCAGCCAAAATCCAACCAATTTGGAGCCCCAAAAGGTCCAAATGAAAGGATAAAGGAGCTACATCACCTACTTGGAGAAATAAGGCTGAGAATACATCATTAGGTAGGCCAAATCACTGTATAAAAAGGGGTCAAAACAGCTCCCAAAAGTCATTTCTCAACTTGACCTCACAAAAATCAGATTTTCTCCCTAAATTTCCTCTCAACTTTTCTCAACTTTGTGAAGCAGCAAAATGACTCTTTTAGGGTTTTTAAGGAGTCTATAAAACTTTAAGACAACGGTAAGTAATTATAGTTGTGTATTTAGTATAGTTTTATCATGGAAAACAAGAGATAGATACTAGTTATGCTTGCTGAAATTGTTGGACAGCATGTGGGCAAAAAGTTATTGGAAACTTGCCTTTTATTTTGGTAATTTCTCTATAGTTTGTAAGTTGTATTATGAATAGAACTTGGTGTTTTTAACATAGTTTGATTTACAAACATCACCCTAAGGTTGCTGTCCTGATTTTGGTTTCACTTAACAAGAGCGTTTTATTGTGTTATCTTAAGCGTCATGTTGATTGGAACTTGCGGGCTGTTGTATGTAAGGCTATTAGCTCACGTCCTTAATGAATTCGTAAGTGCTGTTATAAGACTGTTTTAGCTCTATTTATACGTGTAACTATTGTTGTAATAGTTTGGTTAAATTTGGAATAAGTTTGGAGTTGTCGACGTCGAAATGTAGCGAAGGAAGGTAACGTTACACTGTCCATTTTTAGATTGTGTGGAATTGTGATGCATTGCGCTTTGTGGGATGTTGTAAGACTATTATGACATCAAATAGGTTTTGCATGACGTTTACATGGTAATGTGTATTAGAAAATACGATTAAGGGCGTAAAGGTTAAAAGAATATGCTTGGGTTTATAATCACCCGCTTGCTGCCCATGTATTGTTTCTTATGTGATTGGGATGCCAAGATGTATCTATTGGCTATTAATGCTAGTTTTATCACCTACTATGTTGTAGATAAATATTTGGAGGAAGGTAAGATTATCTCAAGATAGTAACGAGGTCATACAATGAGGTATGTAAGGTTACTTGATTTCATATTACTTGGCATGAAACATAGATCTCACCTCAGTACATAAAGGCACTTCCCAACTCCGACACAACTATGAATTGTGTCTCCATTCTTTGACATGTTCACATGCTTCCATACATAGTCACTTTCAAATCTATGTACAGTCTTATATACCAAGTTACATGGATTCTTGTAACTAGATAAAGTTCACGAGTTGTTTCATTTCATACGCATTTCATTATTTGTGTAACACACTCTTTTCCAGACATACAGATCCAATATTATGGCCACCAAAAGAATTATCTCAAAGGTAATCCAAAGATAAAGTATACAGTTTTTGATAGGTGGTAGCCCGAGGGGTGGAGATAGAACCTAGCTAGGGACAATCCTATCACGGGGGGTAGCCCGAGGGGTTAAGTAAAACCTAGCCAGGGATAAACCTGATACAGTTTCACTACTGATTAGTTTGTCATTTGTTTTATAGCTGTGCACAGATTTTACAGTAAAGGTAAAGTAATATAAAGAACATAAAGTACATGATCCCACAACACAACTAAAGGTGGTCTCTTATGTTGAACTAGTGTACAATTTCATTTAAATTGTTACTTCATATGCCGTGCTTCCTTTCGTACATACTCAGTATATTATCTCGTACTGATGTCCCTTACGATGGTCCTGCATTTCATACTATAGGTATAGGTACTAGTAGATCTCCCAGTAGGAGTACAGGATATTCAGCTACTGTCACCAAGCTCCAGGTTGTGTCGGGGCTTTGTATATGTCTAGAGCTTACATATTTTTATTGCAAAGCTGGTTGAGGCGGGGCTTGTCCTAACTCTTATAAGATATTTTTTCTTTATCTAGAGGCTTTGTAGACTATATAAATGACAGTGTGGTCATGTCTAGTACTTTAAATAACGTGGCCCTAACGGCCTAGTCATATGCATTTCCTTTTGACTTGTTATCACTGTTTATCTTCTTTAAAGCATGTCAAACACAAAAAAACCTTATAGTGTGCATAGAAAGCGCATAGTTACAAGTTGGTTCAACCGAGCCTTATTGGTAACGGGTGTCAGTCCGCCCTAATGGGTGTTTGGGGAGTGACATTTTACATGTGGTTCTTGATTATTTATAAATTTACTGCACAGTGATTTTAATACATGAATATATGATTGTTTTAGCATGTTTTCGACTCTAAATCTTGGATCTAATATTAAAATTGATAAGGGATTTTGATGTGAATTTCTTGGAGGTGTTTATAATTATTGATTAAAGGTTTTACCACTAATTTTCCTACATGATTTCATCTCCTACTTGCATCCTTTTTACCCCCATTACACACCCTTAAGGTGTTTGATAAAATGTCCAGTTATGTTTTCTTGAGGAATTGAAGGTTCAAAGAATGACATATAATACGTATGATGTTTTAATGATGAAATAAGCTTATGGACAAGATATATATATATATGTTTATTATATAATGTGTCGTATTAGAGCATGTCCGATCCAGGGGGATAAGTGTTTGGACGACCATGTGAGGGGTAAGTACATTGCCACCGGGTTGTGTGGGTATGAACAACATCAACCATATAAAGGGTATAATACCTTGCCACCAGGGTGTGTAGGTGTGAACAAAATTAACGACGTGAGGGTGTAGTACCTTGCCACTAGGGTGTCCAGGTGTGAAAGGCATTAACCATGCAAGTGGTATAGTACCTCCCCACCAGTGTGTCCGGTTGTGAATGACATCTTCCATATAATGATGGGAATTCTAGCTTGGTCTCTTCTACACATATAATATCTTATATAAGTATGATTTATCATAGCATGTTTTACTTATGCATCGATCATACATGCCATATTACTATACTATACCTATTGTCTGATGTATGTATTTTGATTATAAAGCTTATTTATTATTGCATTGCATTACAAATACTTAGTACATTGAAATGTACTAACGCATACTCTTGCCTACATGATATTACCATGTAGGGATCGGTGCCCAAATTGATCATCATCATCCTCCCTCACGTGGCTAGATAGTGTTATTCCAAGTTATTGGAGAGTCCTCTATTTTGGGGAATTTGATTTTATGTCTTTCCCTATTATTTATGTTTTGAGATACTATCTTATGTTATATTTGACTATGAGGGTGATCCCGGTTGTTTGTCTTTGCCCCAGCTCTTTCTATATTTTAGAGGTGTATGTTGGACAAGGTGTGCACTATGTCTAAGCTTGACTCTTGACTTTTGACTTCCATGATTATGCAAGTTTCCCCCTTAGTCCTATTACTCTAACTTTTATTTGTATATGTCTTTTGTATGCTTCCACTACCAATGATATGTGACAATATGCTAAGAGGCTTATTTGGGGTCCCTTCGATTTCCCAATACGTCGTGTCACATTTATGCCCTAGGCTTGGGTCATGACAAACTTGGTATCAGAGAACTAGGACAATAGATCCTAGCAGTCCAACACACATTTTAGAGTCCTATTCATGGTGTGAAGCGCGCCATGACTATGAATAGGAGGCTATGAGGCATTTTAGGAAGTGTTTCCCTTCTTCATGTCCTAAATCATGCTACAGAGTTATGATAAGTATTCCCCCCTAATGATTTTGTTCTTCTCTATGCTAGGTCATGCCAAATACTAGAGGATGATGTGCCTAAACTCCAGAGGAGAAACCTACCAATGGTGCGCTCCGGGATGCTCTTACAATGCTTGTCCAAGTGGTTGCCAACCAAGTCTAACAAGGGGCTAAAGCTCCTCATCCTACTACCCCATGAGCTAGGGTAAGGGACTTCATAAGGATGAATCCTTTGGTTTTCCATGGGTGAAAGGTGGATGAGGATCCACAGGAGTTTATTGATGAAATCTACAAAATCTTGTTGATCATAGTTGTTGGGCCGAATGAGAAGGCGAAATTGGAAGCATACCAACTCAAGGTGGTAGCCCAAATTTGGTTTTATCAAATGAAAGGTGATAAGAGTAATGTCCATGTTGTTCTTTGGGAGGAATTTAAATTGGACTTCCTTAATCGGTTCTTCCCTCTAAAGCATAGGGAAGAAAAGTTGGTTGCGTTTATGAACTTGAAACAAGCTGCTATGAGTGTGAGGGAGTATGCCCTCAAATTTAATCAACTTTATGCTTCTTACTTGATGGCTAATTCTCAGTTGAAGATGAATAAGTTTGTTATGGGGGTCTCTAATTTGGTAACTAAAGAGTGTCGATCCGCAATGTTTATTGGTGACATAGACTTGTCTCGATGTCAAATAAATAGAAGAAGAAAATTTTACAAAGAGAAGGGGCCATGAGGATAAGAGAGCTTATTTTAAGGGTGGCATTCGAAAGGGTGCTAGATATCAACAAGGAAAAAGGCCTCCTTATGCTACTAATAGGGTGTTTGTCAATGACATCCCTAGGCCTCAAGGTGTGGGCGCAATGGTTCCCAATGATATGTGCCCTAAGTGTGGAAAGTATCATAGGGGCCCATGTTTGCAGGGTTCTAATGCATGTTTATATCATGGGGAGCTTGGTCATAAGAGGATGGATTCTCTAAGAAGCCATGGCAAATTTCATCGTGGAAATATGGTCCCATTGGGTAGAGGTGGTTCTCAAGGTGATGACTCGAGGCACAATCTCTTTTATGCTCTACATAGGAGGAAAGTGGTTGGTGAATGCCCCGATGTTATCACCGATATGTTGAAATTTTTTTATCTTAACGTATATGTATATGATTTGATTGATTCGGGTGCCACCCTTTCCTTTGTTATCCCCTTTGTTGCTAACAATTTCTATGTTGACTCAGAGTTGGTGCATGAGTCATATAAAGTGTCTACTCTTATTGGTGCATCTATTGTTACTATGAGGGTGTATAGAAAATGTTCGGTTTCCATCTTGCATAAAATCTTACCTTGTGATCTTGTTGAACTAGATATGATTGATTTTGATGTTATTCTTGGGATGGATTGGTTGCATGGATACTATGATTCTATTGATTACAGAACCCATTGGGTCAAGTTTTAATTTCCGAATGAACTCATCCTTGAGTGGGACATTCGTGATGTAGTAGTGAGAGGTAGGTTCATCTCATGCATTAAAGCCCATAGGTTGATTTCTAAGGGGTATTTCTTTCATCTTGTGAGAGTCAAAGATGTGGAGTCCAAAGTCCCTTGTATTGAGTTGGTTCCAGTTGTATATGAGTTTCTTGATGTCTTCCTAAATGAATTTCCTACTTTCCCTCCTATAAGGGAGATAGATTTTTGTATAGATCTTCTTCCCGACACCCAACCTATCTCCTCCCCCTTACCATATGGCCTGGCGGAGTTAAAAAAGTTAAAGGAGCAATTGAAAGAATTATTGGAGAATGGATTTATTAGACCTAGCCAATCACCTTTCGGTGCACCGGTGTTATTTGTAAACAATAAAAATGGGTCACTTACAATGTATATTGACTACTAGTAACTCAATATGGTCACTATAAAGAATAGACATCCTCTTCCAAGGCTTGATGACTTGTTTGACCAATTGAAAAGGGTTAGCTTGTTATCTAAGATTGATCTTTGATCCGGGTACCATCAAGTAAGGGTGATGGAATTGATATTACAAAGATGGCCTTCCAGACTTGGTATGCACATAATGAATTTATGGTGATGTCCTTTGGAATGACTAATGCGTCGACCATCTTCATGGACCTAATAAATAGGGTCTTCAAGAAGTACCTTGATTCCTTTGTTGTGTTCTTCATTGATGATATGTTGATCTATTCACATAGTAGGGAGGATCATATAGATCATTTGAGGGTTGTATTGCAAAGATTGAGGGAGGAAAGATTGTATGCTAAATATGACAAGTGTGAATTTTGGTTCAAAAAGGTTCTAAGTTGAGGGTGTTGTTATGTTGTTAAAATACAACATATTTGATGACTAAAACAAGGGATTTCGTGAGTTTTTAATGCGACTTTTTATAGTTTTGATGTATTTTTGTATTGTTCTTGCAGAAAAGTTAGATTGACATGATTTTAAAGAACAGTTGCATATTTTGCTGAAGCATAGGACATACGAGTTCACCTATGAGTCGCAGCCCAAGCTACGAGTCGTAAGATATTATTATAGCAAGAAACAGAGACTTAAAATTAGAAATTTGCTAAGTGAAGGTCAGCCATACGAGGCCATCCTATGAGTCATAAGTCTTCTATGACTCATATAGGTGTACTTGTAGCAAGAAATAGAGAGCCCAAACTTTGGATCAAAACCTGAAGGCTTAGATTATGAGAGGAGCATACAACTCGTAGCCTAAGCAACGACTCATACCAGTTGAGTCCAAGATGCAAAGACCTTGATACAAGACCCCGATTATGACTCATAGGTCACCTTACGTGTCATACCTGTGAGGCATACCAGCTGCTAGCTGTCTTTTCTATGTACTTATGAGGTGTATAAGTTGCCAGCTATCTTTTCTAGGGTTAAACTTGTAACTACAATAAATACTTTAAGCTAGAGTTTTGTTGGGATATCCTAGCTTTTAGACATTCAAGGTGCCTTTGAATATCCTCTCAAGAATATTATAGGGTTTTAGCAAAGTTCTTCATTTTTCTCTTGGAAAACCCACTTTTGCCGATTGCAAATTTTGCTTTGTACTCATTGTCAATCTATCAAGCTTGTGGTTTGCAACTTGCGGTGTCTCCACTCTTTATTGCTTTGGGTAAATTCTCAACTATGTCTTACATTTGCATTTTTGTTGGTTTTGCCTTAGCCATGAGTAGATAAGCACCCACAACTTGGGGTTGTGGGAACCATGGGTAGTTCACTTGAGATGACCTAGGTTTGTGTATTTCTATGATTGGGGTTTGCATGTGTTGTCTATTTCCCTTTGTTATGATTGTTGTTTGGTGGGTTCTAACACCAAACCCCTCCTACTATCATGATCTCGACCAAGGTAGTGATGAATAGGAAAACATAAGTAGATGATAGGATTCGATTGATATATTCTTGTCTAATCAACCAACCCTAACCAAGGGGAGGTTGACTGGGACAATAGGTAACTGTCCTTTATGAAAATCTCCAATTATAGTTATGTTGTCTAGGGTAATTGCGTCAACGAACCATAAGAAACATAATTCCCAAGTTGTCCCTAAAATTGAGTATTTTCTCACATCGTAGTGTAGTGTTTTTTTTGTTTTTGTTCTTAAATCACAAACAATCCCCCCTCTATTTAGCGATTCTAGTTATAGATACTCAAAATGTTTTATAGTGAATTCTTGTAGTCAAACCCTGTATTCCCTGTGGATTCGACCCTGACCTTTGGTTAGGTTAATTGTTGACAGCGACCGCTTTCTTATTAGATTGTGAAAATCATCAAGTACTCGACATACTCATCTCCTTAGTGTAGAGTCATTGGCATACTCATTGCCTAGGTTAGATTCCTTGGCTTAAGCAAAGCCTTGGTTAGAGTCCTTCAGATACCTTCCTACCTAGAATAAAGTCCTTAGGTCCTATTTCATTGTGGTTAAAATCTATAGTAATCTATTGACTCAATTCAAGTCTGTGAAAGGTTATGATTGTACTGGAAGTTTCTTTAGATCCTCTTTGTGGTTCCTAGAACTTCTGTCTACTTGTCAAACTTAGGGGGATTCACTCAGATTTTACTACGAACTTCTGTGTACTTGTCGAACTTATAGGGATTCGCTCAGATTTTACTTTAGCTTGTGCACGAGTATAATTTCTAGATTTATGGAGGTCCAATTAGGTTGAGTTAGTTTTACTTAACTCTTATCTAATCTTATTACACTATTGTGCATTCAGTATTACTTTCTTCTATTCACCTATGCTTGTGTTAAATTCTAGCATTTTATATTACTTTTACTTTTCTAGCTCAATTGAATTATGATGCCTATTAGGTACCTATTATTTTGGTGCTCATATTGCACTTTTCTTATGCATTTGTGATGCAGGTCCAAGCACTACAGTAGCCTGCTCTAAAGGCAAGGATGAGCACATGACATCCTAGATCATTACCCATCTTCTTCTATATTTTTAGGCTCTTCTTTTGCTATTTTCTGACAAGTCTGTTCTATATGTGTGTGTGTATATATATATATATATATATATGGTTCACTTTTTTGACTTGTATTCATTTAATACTGACTCAATATTTAATGACTTCTAGATTCTGAAAGGGAGTTATTTGTACATATTTTTTGTTGTTGTTTTAATTTATCCTTATTTTATTGCTTCTTTTTAGTTTTTACCCTTAAAACCATCACTTGTTGTTCACGATTAAAGGTTGGATTAGGTCATAGTAGGTTCCATGAAGACTCGAGAAACTAGGTCATGATAAGAAGAGTTTTAGACCCAAATTCACCAGTCTCACTTATATAGAGCTGATGCCTAGATGAGTTTTGTAGACTAGTGTAGAGAAGTTTGTATCATATCTTCGGGAGGCTATAAGGTATCATTAGGAATATTCTTTCTTTGTACTGATTCATGCAGTGTACATCTTATTAGTTTTTCAGAATCTTATTTATTTTATGCTTTTTGCAAGATGGCTCATAAGTGTCATTATGTGGCTAGTAATGACCCACCAGGACTTGCAGACAGAGCCCTAGGTAGGGATAAAGGTTAACCATATAGTCATGAAAGTGCTTCAACATTGGCTCAAGATGAGGGTAAATCTCCAAAAGCTAGCAGCAGAATATCAGTTTGTGGAAGGACCTGGACTTTATACGACCCTAATGGAGCTTGGAAATTTGGTTCCTGAAAATTTTGGACCAAGGTGAAACTTCATGGAAGTGCCTTCATGGTTCATGTGAGGCTATATAGACCATGTGGAGGCTCCTTGAAGTGGCCCTTGGCCTTGTGTGTGACGTTTGAGACTAAGGAATACAACACATGGGCTTCACACAGTCTATGTGAGGCTTCATGGTCTATGTGGTGGATTGCATTGTAGCCTTGGTCTTAAAAATCTATATTTTTTAGCCAAGGAATGTCACACAGACCCTCTCATGAATCATATGTCTCTTCATTTTCCATGAGGCCCTTCCATATAGGTGTCAGTGTGAAAATTTTCTAAGTTTTGGATTAGAGTCTCTAAACTTGATCGTTGAAGAATTTTTCTATGTGAAGCTTCAAGGAGGAGGCATAAGATTCATATACCTTCATATGGCTTGTGAAGCCCTCCATATGGGTGTTGGTGTGCATTTTTCTAAGTGTGGAATTCCTTTGCCTAAGCTTTTCAAAAAAACCAATAGAAGAGTCAACTTTAAATGATCATATACCATAGCAAAAAATAAATTAGGTGGCCCACAACATATCAAATTGAAGATCTTTGAATTATTTTTCAAGCACATCCAATTTCACCTTATTCCGAGTTCGGATCAAGAATTTATGCCCATTTTCATAAAGCTCATCTGTACAGAATTTCCTGTGAATTGGCTAAGTATGGTCTCACGGGAGGGTTCATAGTTTGTGATACGTCGTACGAACCATGAGACCTTCTCGCAGGACCCCTGGCAAGAAATTTTATTATAATTCATTAATGGATTTTTGTAATTATGTTTTCTCCTAAGGGGCTTTTGTGACTTCTTATGCTATCCTAAGACCCCCAAATGACCTAAACTCTTCTCCTCTCATTCAAATTCATTACTCTACTCAGAATTATATTGAACTCTCCTAAAAACTCTCTCAAGAAATCTTGTGAAGACAAAGCTTGGGAATAAAGGGAAAACTCCTCTCTTCATCAATTTCTTCTTGAATCCTCTCCATTAGCTAAGGTATATGGGATTGATTTTTGGTTCCTTTCAACCAATAAGACCCAAACTCTTTTAACTTACATTTTCATGAAATTTTGCTTACTTTACATATATTCTTTGAATATTATTATTTATTAAATTCAATTAAAGTATTGGCTATACTATATTGATGATTTTAAGTTGATCTAAGCCCTAATATGTTGAATTACATTATTATTATGAAGATTTAAATATGCATTGTCCCTTTAAAGTTTGAACTAAGCATGAATGATCTCTATTATGATTTAAATGTGGATTTAATTATGGATTTACTTTAATTTCATATTGTATTGTTGATTTTAGATTAAACTTCTATTACCCATGCTATTCTCACATCATTCATAGCATATGCTTTCATGAGCATTAGATTTTATGAAAATTATAAAATGGGTTAAGACCAATTATGTTTATGCAAATGATTTTGACAAGATTATGGTTATGACAAGAATATGATCACATAAATGTCTATTGTTATTGGTTATTTGATCATATTGAATGCTTACACCATATTGTTATGTGCATGATTTATTCCTATGCATGAGAAGCCTGATTTTAAACTTTGATTTGGCTTTTTAGCCCAAGTATGAATGATTATGAACGGTGTTTAGCTTTTAAGCTTAAATGTGCATTAAAAGGATTTGAAATGACTATTATCTCTTTGGAAAGCATGTATATGCATAAGTATTCTCGTGGGATATTTTGACTTAGCACTGATGGACTGGCGGCATTAGGACTATCCCCAAGGGTCCTCTCCTTTTCCATGAGCTATGTACCAGCATAGAAATGGTAGCCATTACCAAAATGACTAGGTCGTAAGGCAAGGTTATACATTAATAGGATATGATATGATATAATATGATATGATATTGGAAATCCTTCTAAAATAAGGAAGGTGTCTATCCACCAAAATGACTAGGTCTTAAGGTGTGATGTAGATTACCCTTGGCGAGTAATCTTCTCTACTAATAGAAGGTCTTCATCGGACTAATTCACGTAGTAGCTTGCATGACTTTGATTTGTACGTTATAGTCTATCTCTACTATATATGAGCATTATTGCATTTCATTCATCATTAGTTTCATGGCATATTATATATCTATGTCTTGCTATATATCTCTTTCAATATTATGTTCCCTTGTCATCTAACATTGAATGTAGGTTTGATAAGTCATATGCATTATATGTCCGCATACTTAATACATTCAAACATGCTAACGTATACTTTTGCCTATATGATCTAACTATTTAGGGATCGTGGACTACCTTCATCCATTATATAATGGTTAGCTTGGATCTTGAGATTTGCTTGTTGTGGTGAGTCCTATCTTCCAAAGATAAACCACCATTCCTCTAGCTATGGTACTTTTGGTTATGTTATTTACTTTGAGGATGAGCTCGAGACATGTCTTGGCCCCCGTCCTATCTTATGACTAGAGTCATTGTTTGACAATTTGTAGACTCATTTAAGTTTATATGTTAAGTGTTGTATTCAGATAATATGTTTATGGCTATGGCTATCTATTGGTTATCGTTATGTGGATTAGCTATAAGTATTATCATGTGTTCTTATGTTATGTTATGAAAGATCCTATCCGCCCCCATAGAGTGAGTCATATTGACCTTCCTCATAGTCTTTATGTGCTATGTGTTATGCTAATCCATGTTAATCCCTTTCCCTATGACATCCCCATAGCATGAGTCCTACTTTCCTGTCTCTTAGAACTATGTGCTTACTATTTGAATATGCTCCCGAACCAATGATGTGAATATGTGTCACGACCCAAGCCCAGGGCCTAGATATGCCACAGCGAATGAGAAGTTCGAAGAAAACCCAAACAACCATCTTGATTATAACATGTACACATCCTTGATTGCGGAAGCAAAATTAAGCAATAATCAGAGTCAATTAATAAAAAGGGAAAGCAGGCCTAAAGTAAGTCTTCGATAATCATAAAATCATAAAAAGAGTCAAGCTCATAGCATATACAAAACATAGTATCCAGCAACACCGTTAACTAAGAATGGAGCGGGGGCCAAGACACTTCCGGGCTCACCCTCATAATAATAAGTATCCATCATAAAGAAGTCTCAACATAATATGAAAGAAAATAGATAGCTTCTATGGATGTGAGGACTCACCAAGAGCTAGCTTTCAATGATCCGATTAATCACATGGAGGAGGAGGATCGAAGGAGCTCTGGTCCCTACATAGTGACATCATGTAGTAACAAAGTATGCATTAGTACTTGGAATATACTAAGTATGCGGGGTGCAATATAACAAAGACATAAGCCAATATATTCAAAATGCATAATCATAATCAATGGATATATAATCTCAATATGAGATGCATGACCAATGCTTGCAATAAAACATGCTTGTAAAATATTCAACTTGCATAAGATATCATACATATCTACGAAGAGACCTCCACTGACATAGACAAGTAGGTACAACTTGGACTCCAAGGCATGACACCCCCCGGGAAAGTGTGGTCTACTTATCAAGGAAAATCAAACATGATAACATGAACTAGATGGATCTACTAGTAAAGCAAGGCTAAAATATATTACCCTATGGTCGCTCATAGTTTAGAGACTAAAGACTTTATTTAAGGACATCTTGTGCCGAGACCACATCTTAACCCTCAATCGATGCTAAGTTAAATCCCACGAAATACTTGAAATAATCATACTTTAATCATAACATGAATATCTTGTAAGATACATGATAACATGACTTGAGTAGCTCATAAACATGCTTAACCTCTAGTAGTGAGCCTAACTTGAACAAGAGAGTAAATGATAATCATACATGGTCCCTTGCCTTGGCATGAATGGCTCACAAGAAGTTAAAATCTTGAAAAAGGGCTCAAATTTATACTTGTAAAATCATAGATACTTTTCATAAATTCAATACATGCTTAAAAGCCCTTAATCATCACAAAATCACTTGACTTGTAAATCATGTAATAGATCATCAACAACTTCAAAATTCTTGTCATATAAATTTATCAAATACATGGTATGTTCATGATACTTGTTCAATGTCATGCAACTCAAGAGTATAACAAAAAGAGTAAAATCAATTCAAAATCAACCCACCAACATTGTAACAAAACCCCAATTTGGGTATCATGAAATCCATATCAAAATTTCATCATAGTTCATTGTCTTCATAGCTCAAATCATGCATAGTCACAATACACATAAATCAACTAATAGAATAAGTTTAAAGTAGACATTAATGCATAATCAATTAATACTTGATAAAACCCAACATTATTTATGTATCCAAATGCCCTCGAACGAAATAAGAAAACTGAGGAAATCGTACACTGGTTCATGCCCATGGCGCGATGCAAACCAAACAAGCCTAACAAATTACACTATTTCATGCCCCTGGTGTGTCGCAGCTTGAGCGCGGATAGCCACTGAAATTCAAAAGTGAGTCATACTTACCAGCCCCTTAGTCAGTATATTCTACGTTTTATGTGGATCCATGTTAATCCCTTTCCCTA
>JAOTQJ010058494.1:0-13946 GCA_025642045.1 Solanum sejunctum
AGCTAATCAGATGGACAATTAACTAATTAATCTGACAGTTAACTAACTACAGTTAACTAACTAATTACATCTCCAATGAACCACCTGAAATGACAATACTACAATACTTTACCAAAACTGCAACTGTGAGTACCACAACCATTTGTAATATGCATCTTAGTACAATAACTACATGTGAAAAGAACTAAGGAAATTAATCATACTATCTACTTCCTCTACATTTTTTATTTGTACACTAAAAGGCTAAAAGTGATAAAGCATTTAGACTTTAAATTACAAATATCCCTTTTGCTTTCAACTTATCTCCGATTTCTTTCCTTCCATACAATGCACTATACAGGTACTGATATAGTGTTCCACAATCTTTTTTCATCTTTGTGTAGTCCCCTTCTGTTCCTCTAGGCAAATTTCAAGGGTGTAAATAGGAAAATCTATCTTTTTAGAAAGAACTTTGAGGGGAAAAAGTCATTGTTTTGTCATCTCATCATCCTTAACAATGTACCAGTTCTTTAGAAGATTCTGGGATTCACCATTTAACTTCAAGCAAATTCACGAACATGTATAATTTAATCGTATAATCGAAACATACAAATAATTATCATATCATTTAATTTTCATATTTATCAGGCACAAAAGAAATGTAACATGTGCATATGTTTTAGTTTGTGTACATAAAAGTAAAAGTAAGGTGCATTCAACAATTAAGAGATGAGTAAAAGTGACGAAATTAAACACGAAGAAGTAGCAAGCAAGTGGCATATAATTAAGAAGAAGGAAGAACGGTCAAGCTAAACAGCTAAGCAGGATAAACCATTAAGAGAGAGAGAGAGAGACCAAAACTTACAGAGGTGCAATAGTAGGAATTCGAGCAAAAGTAGGAGCAGGAATCAGCTAGCACAGGTAGATGACTGCAAAAAGCGAAGGTGGAACTAACAATCTAGTGCAAACAATTATAAAGAACTTAAACTATTTCATGCTATATGTTGTTTTATTGGCATGTTTCTATAGACTGAGACACAGATGGTGACTTGCTGACTCAAAGAAACACTTAAAAGTAGACCAAAGGGAGTTCCTAATGAAAAGTCCTCTACATGGGTGTGTTGACGAGACCAGGAGAAGTGTGGGTGAAGTTCTGGGTCTGGTATGTTTAGTTTCGACAAAAGGCTCAAAATAGTCTATCATCTTTGGACTAGGATCAAAAGGATTCTTTTTGTTTTGTATGGAGCATTAGTAGTCCTTATTCTTTGATAAAGTGGTGAACTTTTAGTCCTTACTTTAACACCGTTAATCTTTTAACAGAGACAGAACTGACCTGCTACGGATTTTAGTAAACAAACAACAAACAACAACATATCTAGTAGAATCCCACAAGTGGGGTCTGGGGAGGATAGAATGTACGTAGACCTTACCACTACCTCTTAGAAGTAGAGAGGTAGTTTCTTGGGAACCCTTATCTATGGATTTTAGCAAGAACGTTGCAAATGTGCCCTGGAATTTTTAATGAAGCTAGTCCTAATAAATGAAGTAAAATGTGCAGAATTTTATGTGAAGTAATTTACACTAAATGTATTCATACTAATCCATGCATGAATTTTCAGTGTCATATATACATATAAATAATATGAGAGATTTATCACGACCTGCTCAATTTAAAACTTTTGACTTGTACTAGCTATCACTTGGTCAATGGAATAATTTCTTTTAATTAAAAAAACAACCAATCAACAGAATATCTACCCATCTAACAAAAAGCCTTGTTGGTATAATGAGATTCGAAACATTCAATTAGAAACATATTGATGTACCAAGTAATTGTTAGTGAGAAACCAATAGTCCTCAATTTGTTATGGAAGAGTAGGAAGAGTGTGCTTATTGAAACGACCTCAAAAAGTGCCCAAATATGTACCCCGAAAGTGTCCAAATTTTTAATTTTCATATATCCCAAAACTCGTACATGATTTCGAAAATTCGACTTCATATTCTTGACCAGGGAGAAAAATTGAGTGGGGAATGGGTCTAACCCTGATTTTAGAACAACCATATCAAAATTCAAAAATCCAAAGCTGTAATTTCCAGAGAGGTTTTCACACCCCTGGTGCAACGCGCCTTGGGTGCGCTTCTGTGTTATTTTTTCCCAGATTTTGTTGTTCGATCCAAGGCTTTGGGTCTAAGTCTTCCCATGTATGAAAATACCTATACTTAGCCATATTTCAACATTATATCATACAAGACATTCCCCAATACTCTCTCAAACACTGAGACAAATATTTCACTCAAAATTCAAGTGCCAAAACTCATTCCTGATCTTAAGGATTTAATTCAAGCTTCAAATCTCCATTCCAATCTTTGTCAAAGAATTCTCCAAAGCTAAGGTATGTGGGTTTCAACCATTGGGTACTTTCACCCATAGTGCCTAAGCTTCCATTTCACATAAATTTCATGTTTCTAAGTTGTTTTACTTATGGGTCTTACTTACTATGAATTTGACTGTGAACTTTGTTGGGGTTTCGCGAAAGTATGACTGTTTTAGCATGTTTTGACCTATGAATCTAGGATTTATTTTGAGATTTGATGAAGGGTTTCAATGTATATTGCATGAGGGTATTACCAAGAATTGGTGGATTGATTTACTTCAAGTTTTCTTGCATGATTTCACTCTTGAAATGCATAATTATACATTAGCATTACACACCCACCAAGTATTTGATAAAATGTCTAGATTAGGGTTCTTGAGTTATTGATGATCTATTGCATGGACTATGAGACAAGTGACTTTATGATGATGAAAGTAATATATGAATGTGTTGATTTCATGGAAATTGGCTATAGTGTTGCAAGTGACCATACCATAAATAAGGGGTATGTACCTCATCCACCTTGTCGGGTGGTGGCAATCCCGTACTACCATAGATGAAGGGTATATACCTCATCCACGTTGTCGGGTGGTGGCAATCCTATACTACCAATAGATAAGAGGTATATACCTCATCCACCTTGTCGGATGGTGGCAATCCCATTCTACCATAGATGAAGGGGACATACCTCATCCACCTTGTCGGGTGGTGGCAATCCCGTACTACCATAGATGAGGGGTAGATACCTCATCCACCTTCCAAGCGGGTGGCATGGCTTGGATTCCAAGTACTAAGTTGCTCGGTCATGATGATGATCTCTTACTACACACGTAATATTTTCTATATAAGCATGTTTTACTTCAAGTATCATGCACACATGTCATATTATTATCATGCTATCCATTGCTTATGGTAATGTATTTTGTCTATGTTGCCTATCTCTTGTTGCATTGCACCCTACATACTTAGTACATTCAAACTTACTAACACATACTCTATGCCTACATGATGTTACCATGTAGGAATCGGAGCTCCACTTAATCATCATCATCCTCCACGTGGCTAGTATGATTACTCTCAAAGCAAGTTGGTGAGTCCTCAACTCTGAGGACATACTTCTATTGATTTATGCTATGTATTGACTCTTCTTATTTTGAAAACTTATGACTATGAGGGTGAACCCGGAGATTTTCTTAGCCCTCGCTCTTATCTATATATTAGAGGTGTTGTTGGAACCTTATGATGTATTAATGTTATATTATGGGCTTGTTATTTTTCTATGATATCAAGGATGTCCCTTAGCCCTGTATTCCCTTTTACTATCTCTTATTGTTATTTTGTTGCTTCCGCGACCAAGGATGTGTAATGATATGCTAAGAGACTTGATTGGGGTCCCTTTGGGTTCCCCATTCACCGTGTCACGTCTAGGGCCCTAGTCTTGGATTGTGACACTTATAAACACTGGAATGGAAGACTTGGAAGAACGTGGTTATAAACATCGAAAGCCCAGGGACTGAAGAAACATAATCCTATATAAAGTTCTCTAGGCAATCTAAACAACATGTTTCTATCTTCCTTCATTACATAGGTCTAGCTGTTGGAGAAGTTCACTAAGAATTATCTGATTGAAAATCCACGAGCAGAAGAAAACAATTTAAGGGAATATCAAGAACAAAAGAAGATACAAACAAGATTACCATATATCTTTAGTTCTACATGTATGTTTTTTGCTACAGCTGGTCTGAGTTAAGAGGGAAGAGAAGAATAGAGGTTAGAGATTAGGAGAAACACAAGTTATGACTATCAAAAAGTTTCATGATGGTTAGGATTATAATTGAAAGTCCACCACTTCAAAAAGAAGAAGGATTATTAGTGCTCCTGGGAAAGAAACAGGATCATTCAAGCTTAAGTCTAAAGATAGTGAATTATTTTGAGACTTTTCTCATTTAGTTTCTTACTGCCCTTCCCTATCTAGTAGATCTATGATTTGTTTTCCAATGCTGTTGTGCTTCTATTTGAGTGACATTTTCATTTGGAAGTGGCATCTCCTGTCAATTTCTTTTGTGCTTACTCTCATTTCTATTTGTTCTTTTCAAGCTCAACACACACTATAAAAGCTTGAAGGTCTCTAAATCCTTAAATCAACATAAATTAGATTTTGTTTTCAAGAAAAGAAGCACAAAGACTTCAGCTTGGACTCTGATCTGCTATATTAGTCAGTCCAAACTCATCATAGCTAATTCCATTATTTTCTTGTGGGACCAGCTTAGCGTTAAGAAGCAGCAGTGAACAAAATAGATACAAAACAACTACACAGGCACACTCGAGTTAAAAGCAAGCTTGATACCTACTGACCGATGTGCCATCACACTTAGAGTGTATACAGGGTATAATTTTCCAGCTGACCACCCTAACTTTTCTATTTGCTTTATTCATTTTTTGTTTTCGTAATACTTTACTTTTACCATCGATTGTTAACCACTCAAATGGTGATCCCCAATCAACCACTACTTAGACACATAGTCATTACACAAAATTATCATAGATAAGAATAAAAGAGCCAAAAATAATTTATACTATAAAACTCTGGAAAAAGACTAACCAATACCCTTAAAGATGAACTTCATGCGCTGTTACAAAAATCATGAATCGCAACATGATATTCCACCTCAAAGAAACAGTCAATCAAATATAGTAATGTAAGCGATGATTACCATAGTCAAATGAAGAAGTGTATAGAGGTGAAATCAAAGAACTTACATAGATTTCCTCTATGTTGAGACATCGCTAATGCAATGGTCTACATCTCCCAACTTAGCGACACATTACACAAATATCAAAGATCTGCGACTCCTATGGAACAAAAGATTGTAGATCTTATTCATGAGTGGAGCTTTAAGATGGTGAATCATGGTTGGAGAGAAGAGAATTTATGGCTTGGCTCTCCAATGGTTTGAGTTCTTCGTGATGAATTTAGTTTAGAATAAGTAATTAAGTAAATAATAACAATAATAATAAAAGCAATTAGTAATAGTGAAAGTAATTTGTAATCAAAATAATAACAATGATAAAAATATTTATTTTGAAAATTAAGAATATTGAAAATACTTGTTTATTAAAATATAAACTCATTTATTTATTGTTGTTTTTTGAAATATACCTATTTTCATCAAAGGGGCAATCTAAAATAGGTTAGAGGTCGGTCAAAATTGAGTATCAATAGCTCTTAATCTTGATTTAATTATTGTGATTAGATTTGTTTTATCATTTTAATCTATTAAAAGGTGAGGCTTTTTTAGAGTCAATTTATTCCTAATGGATTGGAAATTTAAAAATAATATTAGTGAAATAATAATTAGTTGATGGAACTGTGTTTCGATCTAGAGTTGAAGACACCCCTTTATTGTTACTTATAAGTTTTCACATGAAAACCCTGCAGGTGTATTTTTTATTTGTCATGTGAAATAAATTAGATAAAATAATAATAGATTAATTTAGTTAATAAATTAATTTTTTAAAAATTCAACTAAATAGATCGGCGCCAATAATTCTAACATGAAGAGTTAAATAAGATGAAATGGTAGATTTTAAAATTAATGTTGAGGAGTGCAATGATATATTTTTAGTGCAATAATATGTAATATATCATGATATGATTAATTCATTCTTTTATGAACTAATATTGTGATTGGAAGCCTAAGTTAATAAGTCTCTGGTCCTTATTATCCTTGAATAATTAACCAGTCTGGAAAAAGAAATAAATTAAAGAAGGGATTAATTTATTCTGAAAGGAATAAGATATTTGATTTTAAATATCTTAATAAACTGTCACGACTGAAGCATAGGGCCTAGATGTGACACGGCGAGTAAGGAACTCGAAGGAACCCCAACAAGGCTCTTAACTTGTCATTACACATCATTGGTCGCGGAAATATGTGAAAGACATAAAGTAAGAATAAGGGGCAAGGGGGCTAAGGGATAGCTTGCAAAACATCATTATCGAGAGACAAAGAGTCAAAGCTCATATCCTAGGTACATAACTTGTCCAACAAACACCTCTAAATACATAGATAAGAGTGAGGGATAAGACAAGGTGACCGGGCTCACCCTCATAGCCAAATTAGAACATAAAGTAGAGTGTCTCAAAACATATACCAAGGTCCCCAAAATGAAGGACTCACTAACTAGCTTGAGTAGCACGAAACTAGCCACGCGGAGGAGGAGGATGATCAACTTAGGTTTCGGTTCCTACATGGTGATATCATGTAGGCAAGAGTATGCATTAGTACATTTGAATGTACTAAGTATATAGGATGCAATACAAGAAGAAATAAACATCATATTCGAAATGCATAACAAAAGGCAATAGGCATAATATAGCAATATGACATGTATGTCCAATGCTAAAGTGAAACATGCTTAAAAAATCCTTACTCATATAAGATATCATATGTGTAGAATAAACCAAATTAGATTTTCAAAGTACAAACCCCTTGGTAGTTTAGTGATGTTCCTATCCAATCACTTAGGTGGTGAAGTACTAACCATTCACTCGGTTGATGTGTATAAACCCCCAACTCGATTGGTGATAATGTCACCCTATCAGCTAGGTGATGAAGTACTAATCCTTCACTCGGTTGATAAGTACAAACTCCCATCTCGGTTAGTGATGATACTGCCCTATCACTAGGTGGAGAAGTACTAGCCCTTCCTTGGTTAATGAGTACAAACCCCTATCTCGGTTATCTGGGTTCTTAGACCCCCCAGATTGGGCATGGTCTAATGCAACACTTTATATAGAATTTATCATATATATATATATATATAAGCTCATTTTATCATCATAACATCATTCATATCATATCTCATTCTTTGGACTTTCAACTTCACAAGAAACCTTAGCCGGATATTTTATCAAACACTTGGGGGATATGTAATGGGGGTAAAAAATTATGCTATTTAAATATGAAATCATGCAAGAACATCTGTTGTAAAATCATTAATCAACACCTTGTAATACCCCCAAGACATTCACATCAAAATTCCTCATCAAATCCAACATTAGATCCAAGATTTAGAGCTCAAAACATACTAAAACAACTATACTTTCATGAACTCAATCACTGTGCAGTAAATTTCTTAATATACAAGACCCACATATAAAATCAACTTTAAATTATGCAAATTGAGTAAAAAAGAGATTAGGGAACCATAGGTGAAAGAACTCAATGGCTAAAACCTACATACCTTAGCTTTGGAGAAGCTCTTGGTGAAGGTTAAAAATGGAGGCTTGAAGCTTAAAGGAAATCCTTAGTTCCAGATGAGGGTTTTGAGACTTGAATTTTGGAGTGAAAATATGAAAGTGTTTTGAGTGAGTATTGGGGAATGTTTGGGATGATATGAGGGTGAAATAGGTCTAAGTATAGGTAAAAATACGTTTGGGAACACTTAAGCCCAAGACCCCAAAGACTTGGACTAAGATAGAAATCACTGGTAGCGAAATACACAGGTCTGCATCGCGGACCTGTCGCGGAGCCCAAATTAACACATGTTTGTGACGGTTGCGCGTCGCGGACCGTCTCCAGAAATTAAAATTTTTGAAACTTGAAATTATGGATCAATTGCTTTAAAATCGGGGTTAGACCCTCTCCTCCCTAATTTTGACCCCCTGAAAAAGAATATGAAGTCAGATTTTCAAAATAGCAAATGAATTTTGAGCTATATGGAATTTAAAATTCTGGACATTCTGAAGCACATTTTTGGACACTTTTTTGGATTCATTACAATATCTCCCCCTTGGGAACATTTGTCCTCGAATGTACAAGTGAGTACAAGACAAGAGTGATCATCAACAAATCAGCCCTAACAAGAATGCAACATAACATTTAAAATACCATTTTCAAAATCTCAACATAAGTGTAAAATCATCATAAGCTTAACAACTTAAGCATGAATGCATATGAATGACATAAGGGCTGAAATATGAGACTTGAAATCACATAGGGGGACTTAGGATTAGTACCTTAGGCTTGAGTGGAGTGGAAAAGATAAGGATATCGCCTTTGCATATCTACTTCGGCCTCCCATGTAGCACTTTCGACTTGTTGGTTCCTCCAAAGGCCCTTAACAGATGCCACCTCTTTGTTCCTTAATCACTTTACTTGCCTATACAAGATCTAAACCAGAACCTCCTCGTAAGTCAAGTTATCTTCAATAACACCCACAACATC
The DNA here is from genome assembly GCA_025642045.1 of Solanum sejunctum. Lineage (NCBI taxonomy): Eukaryota > Viridiplantae > Streptophyta > Magnoliopsida > Solanales > Solanaceae > Solanum > Solanum sejunctum. The sequence goes on from JAOTQJ010058494.1 coordinate 8,585, forward strand.
AAGAGGCACAATGACATTAGGATCACCAACATATTTTCTCAACATAAAGACCTGGAACACTGGGTAGACCAAATTCATTTCACTAGGAAACTTCTACACATATGATACCTTGCCAACCCTCTTTATCACCTCATAAATACCAACATACCTTGGGCTCAACTTTCTCTTTTTACCAAAATGAACCACACCTTTCATTGGAGAAACCTTCAAATAACCCAATCACCCACTTGGAATTCTAGGTCTTTCCTTCTTACATCAGCATAGGATTTTTGATGACTTTGGGCTGCTTCGAACCTTTTCCTAATCATCCTAACCTTCTCAAAGCTCCATAACTAGATCCGGCCCCAATAAAGCCACCTCTCCAACCTCAAACCAACCCACCGATGATCTACAATGTCTCTCATAAAGAGCCTCAAATGGAGCTATACCGATGCTAAAGTGATAGATATTATTGTAGGCAAACTAAATCCATAGAAGGTGATCATCCCAACTATCCCTTAATTCCAATACACATGCCCTAAGCCTTCAAGGGTTTGAATTGTCTTTCGGCTTGGCCATTCGTTTGAGGGTGAAAGGCCATACTAAGATGAACTTTGGTACCAAGACCCCTTTAAAAGGACCTCCAAAAATGTGAGGTGAATTGTGCACCACGATCTGATATGATGGATAAAGAAACCCCATGTAACCTCACTAACTCATAGATGTACAACCTTGCATACTCTTCAACCCCATATATTCTTAACTGGTAGAAAGTGATCTGATTTCGTTATCCTATCCACCACAATCCAAATGGAATCAAAACCTTTTCTAGTCTTGGGGTACCCAATCACAAAATCCATATTAATCACCTCCCACTTTCAAGTGTGAATCTCTATGTCTTGGGTTAAGCCACCTTACCTTTGATGTTTGGCCTTGACTTATTGATAACTATGACAATCGAAAATGAATTTGGCAATATCCTTCTTCATGCCTCCCCACCAATACACATCCCTCAAGTCTCTATACATTTTGGTAGAACCGGGGTGGATAGAATAAGAAGAATTATCAACCTCATCAAGGATCTTCTCCCTCAAACCATCGACACAAGGCACATACAACCTACCTTGGTACCTAAGAGCCCCATCTCCACCTTGGGAGAAGACATCTACTTTGTCCTCTTTTACCAAGGTCTTCAATTCAAGTAAGCAGGAGTCAAGATCTTATTTTGCTATTACCTCATCAACCAAAGAAGGCTGAGACCCATCAATAACCACAACACCATCATTACCAACCTCTTCCATCCTAACTCCAAATCTAGCCAATATATGCACTTCCCTAGCCATTTCCCTATCACCACTATCAACATAAGCTAGGTTATCCATGGACACCCGACTCAAAGCATCCACCACCATATTTGCCTTACCCAAATGATAATGCACACTTATGTCATAGTCCTTAAGAAGTTCTAGCCACCATCTTTGTCTCAAGTTGAGATCTTTTTTAGCGAAGACATATTGGAGGTTCTTATGATCGGTAAAGACATCTATATGCATCCCATATAAATAATGATGCCAAATATTTAATGCAAACACAACGGCGGCTAACTCTAGATCATGGGTAGGGTAATTCCTTTAATATACTTTAAGTTTCCTAGAAGCATAGGCTATGACCTTACCGTTTTGCATTAGCACACAACCTAAACCAACTCTAAATGCATCACAATACACTAGTTATAATATAGGAGTGGACAAAAGCATATCCTTCAATGTTTGAAAGCTTCTCTCACATTCGTCGGTCCACACAAGCTTAACTTTCTTTTGAGTCAATCTGGTCATAAGGAAAGCAATGAAGGAGAACCCATTCACCAATCTTCTATAGTAAGCCACAAGACCCAAGAAACTCCTAATATCCAATGGGGTCAATGATCTAGGCCAATATCTAATTACATCTGTTTTCTTAGGATCCACTTTTATACCATCTCCCGACACCACATGACCCAAGAATGTAACCTCCTTCAACTAAAATTCACACTTATCATATTTAACATACAATTTCTCCTCCCTCAATTTTTGCAACACAACCCTCAAATGATCTATATGCTCCTCTCTACTATGTGAATAGATCAAAATATCATCAATGAAGATCACAATGAAGGAATCAAGGTAAGGTTTGAAGACCCTATTTATTAGGTCCATGAAGATGGTCGGTGCATTGGTCAACCCAAACAACATCACAACAAACTCATAATGCCCATATTTATTCTAAAAAGTTGTCTTGGGAATGTCACCCTCCCTCACCGTTACTTGATGATACCCTGACCGAAGATAAATCTTTGATAAGAAGCTAGCCCCTTGCAATTGGTCAAACAAGTCACCAATTCTTGGAAGAGGATATCTATTCTTTATAGTGATCCTATTGAGTTACCAATAGTTAATACACATTCTAAGTGACCATCCTTCTTCTTTACAAACAACACCAGTGCAAAACTCAAGGTGATTGACTAGGTATAATGAATCCATTTTTCAATAAATCTTTCAATTGCTCTTTTAGCTCCTTCAACTTTGTCGGGACCATACGGTAAAGGGGAATGAAGATAGGTTGAGTATCAAGAAGGAGACTATGCTAAAATCTATCTCCCTTTAGGGAGGGCCACTGGAAAGATCATTTGGGAAGACATCAAGAAACTTGTTTACAATGGGGACCGACTCAATGGAAGGGACTTTAGACTCCATATCTTTAATCCTCACAAGATGATACAAACACCCCCTAAAAGTCAACTAATGGGCTTTAATTATATGAAATGAATCTACCCTTGACCACCACGTCTTGAGTTTTCCACTCGAGGACAGGTTCATTAGGGAATTGAAACTTGACCCTACGGGTTCTACAATCAACATAAGCATAGTAGGCAAGCAACCAATCCATCCTAAGTATGACATCAAAATCTATCATGTCTAATTCCACAAGATCGCAAGGTAATAACTTATGCAAAATGCAAATAGGATAACTCCTATAAACTTTCCTAGCAACAATAGAGGCATCAATAGGAGTAGACACTTCATATGACTCATGCAACAACTCGGGGACAATATGGAACATTTTAGCAATAAGATGGGTATTAAAGGAAAGAGTGACACCTGGATAAATCAAAGCATACACATCGAAATCAAAGATTTGCAAACATACCGGTAATAATAGCAGTGACCTCACCAACCCCTTGCCTTCCATGCAAAGCATAAAACCGATTATGCCTTGGGGTAACACCTTGAGGACCACCTTCACCTAATAGAACTGCATTTGCACCCTAGACCTTGCTATGATTTCTTGTGCAATCTTTTTTCTTGTGACCAAGATTTGCACAACCAAAACATGCATCAGAACCCTTTAAACACTGGCCATTATGACTCTTCCCACATCTAGGACACACATCAATAGGAGTTACACCACTAATACCTTGAGGCCTAGGGAAGTCATTGGCAAACCCTTTATTAGTGGCATGAGAAGGCCCTTGGCCTTGATGAAATCTAGCACCCTTTTTGAACTTACCCTCAAATGGACCCTCTTGGCCTCATGCCCCCTCCTCCTCTTTCTCATCTTTTCCTTCTCTATTTGCTCGGTATAAGTTATCAACCGAGACAAGTCTATGTCACCAATAAGTAAGGCAGACTGGCATTCTTCACTCACCAAGTCGGAGACCCCTATCATGAATTTATTCATCCTAGATCTAGGATCGGCCACCAAGTGAGGAACATACTTTGAAAGTAGATTAATTTAAGGGAATACTCCCGCACACTCATAGCACTTTATTTCAAGTTCATAAACTCTTCCAACTTTGCTTCCCTAAGCTCAAGATGGAAAAAACCGATTAAGGAAAGCCAATTTAAAGACCCAAAGCACCACATTACCAACCCCATTTTCACCCTTCCATTGGTCATACCATATTTGAGCTAAACTTTTGAGCTGGTATGCTGCCACCTCCACCTTCTCATTTGGCCCAGTACCCATGATATTTAAGATTTTGTAGACCTTATTTATGAACTCTTATGGATTTTATCCACCTTTGACCCATGGAAAATTAGAGGATTCATACTTATGAAGTCTCTTAACCTAGCTCCCGGGGTCGTAGCATGAGGGGCTTGGGCTCGTTGATTGACTTGGTTGGCCACCACTTAGGCAAGCATAGTAAGAATATCCTCGAGTTCACCACTCGCCTTCCTATAGTTTTTGGCATGATCTAGCATAGCAAAGAACAATCGTTAGGGGGAAAAATTTATCAAAACTCTATAGCACAACTTAGAACATGAAGAAGGGAAATATTTCCTAAAACGTCTCTTTGACTCCTATTTATAGCCATGTCGTGCTTCACAATAATGAATAAGACTCTAATCGATGCGGTATCTTGGAGTCCGAGGATCTATCAACCTAGTGCTCTGATATCAAGTTTATCACGACCCAAGCCTAGGGCCTAGATGTGACACAGCGAATGGGCAACCCGAAGGAATCCCAATCAAGCCTCTTAACTTGTTATTACACATCATTGGTTGTGGAAACATGTGAAAGACATAAAGTAAGAATAAGGGGCAAAAGGATAAGGGATAGCTTGCAAAACATCATTATCAAAAGACAAAGAGCCAAAGCTCATATCATAGATACATAACTTGTTCAACAAACACCTTTAAATACATAGATAAGAGTGGGGGCCAAGACAAGGTAACCAGGCTCACCCTCATAGTCAAAATAGAACATGAAGTAGTGTGTCTCAATAAAAATCAAGGGAGAACATAGACCAAGGTCCCCGACATGGAGGACTCACCAACTAGCTTGTGTAGCACCGAACTAGCTACATTGAGGAGGAGGATGATCAACTTGGGCTCCACTTCCTACATGGTGATATTATGTAGGCAAGAGTATGCATTAGTATGTTTGAATGTAATAATTATGTAAGATGCAATACAACAAGAAATATATACCATATTCAAAATGCAATAATAATAAATAGGCATAATATAGCAATATGACATGTATGCCCAATGCTAAAGTGAAACATGCTGAAGAAACCCTTACTCATATAAGATATCATCTGTGTAGAATATACCAAATTAGATTTTCAAAGTACAAACTCCTTGGTAGATTAGTGATGATGCCTCCCTATCACTTAGGTGGTGAAGCACTAACCCTTCACTCAGTTGGTGAGTACAAACCCCCAACTTGGTTGGTGATAATGCTGCCCCATCACCTAGGTGGTGAAATACTAATCCTTCACTCAGTTGATGAGTATAAATGTTATACCCCGTAATTAATTCAATCGAAGTAATTCGTTCAATTGGAAAAGTTATGATGAACATGGCGTAATTTTAAATCGCGGTGCTTAATTACAATTGGA
>JAOTQJ010058513.1:0-13945 GCA_025642045.1 Solanum sejunctum
TATGTTGTATCTACAGTCCTACAGCTCTAATATTATGACCACCAAAAGAATCATCTCAAAGGTAATTGAAAGATAAAATATATTACGTGTTGATGGGTGGTAAACCGAGGGATGGAAGAATCACCTAGCGAGGGTCAATCTTATCATGGGGGTAGCCTGAGGGCTTAAAGGAAAAGCCTAGCCAAGGCTGATTTCGATATAGATTTACCACTGATTAGCTGGTCATTTGTATTACTTGTTGTGCACAGATTATACAGTAAAGGTAAAGTAATAAAAAGCACATGAAGTACATGATCCCTCAGTATAACAAAGGGTGGTATCTTATTCTACACCAGTGCGTAGTTTCATTTGAGTTGTTACTTCATATACAGTATTTCCTACCTTAGATATTTAGTACGTTATCTCATACTGACGTCTCTTATAGGGGACCTAAATTTCATATTGCAAGTACAGGTGTTAATAGATCTCCCCAGTAGGAGTATAGGATTTCCAGCTATTGTTACCAAGCTCTAGGTTGCTTCGGAGCTTTGCGTGTCTAGAGCTTGTATTTTTCATATGGTATAGTTAGTCAAGGTGGGGAATCTACTGACCCTTATCAGATGCTTTTCCTTATCTAGAGGTTTTATAGACTATGGACATTAAAGTATGATCATGTCTAGTACTCTAGACATCGTGGCCCCAATGGCCTAGCCATATGCATTTCCTTTTGGCTTGTTATTACTATTTACTTTCTTAAAGGAATGTTGATGTAGAAATTTGTTATAACATGTATAGGAAGCACATAGATATAGGTTAGTTCTCCCAAGCCTTATTAGCAATGGGTGTCAGTCCGCCTTAATGGGATTTTGGGCGTGACAAAAGTGGTATCAGAGCAGGTCGTCCTAGGAAGTCTACAAAGCCGTGTCTATGTAGAATCTTGTTTATTATTCTGTTGTGCACCATATATAGAAGTAGAAGGCTATGTGGTATTTAAGAGTTGTTACTTTCTTTTCATTCATTAGATCATGCCATAGAGCCAAGTGTAATAGGTGCATTATGTCTAACTCCTAAATTATTTTGTATAGTAAGTATGCCAGAAATCAGGCAAAACAAAGGTAAAGGGAAGGGAGTAGAAGTGGTGGTTGGTATACCCAGTCAGGTGAGACAATGAAATGAAGTTCAAGAGGAGTCTCTGTCACAGACCTCTCCAACTCCTCCAGCTCCTGATAAACCTGGAAGTAGTGAAATTCCCGCAGAACCACCTATTAATGCTACCGTGCAGGATCTGAGAAATGTTGTCCAACTATTGACTCATATAATGGCTGGCCAAGGTCAAAGACAGAAAGGTCTAGTTATAGGTGCAAGTGGTGCGAATAGGGCTGTTGGCACGAGGATACATGATTTTCTTAATTTGGACCCTCTATCCTTCACGAGGTTAGATCCTAATGGAGATCCCCAAGACTTATTGATCAGACTCAGCTCACTTTACATGTTATGCATGTAAGTGGTACAGAAGCTGCCGAGTTAGTGACATATAGGTAGAAGGGTGTGGCTATATTGTGGTATGAAGCTTGGAAGCAATCTAATGGTATAGATGCACCCCAACTATCTGGAAGGAGTTCAAAGAGGCATTTATTGACCATTACTTGCCATTAGAGATCTGAGAGGCTCGTGCAGATGAGTTCTTGAACCTCCACCAATGAAATATGAGCATGAGGGAGTATAGATTCAATTTCATTCTCTGGCCAAGTATGCTCCTAATATAGTTACTACTATGGTAGATGGAGTTCATCAATATGTGGATAGATTTCGATACATATTTGCTCAGAGACTGTACCATTACTTCTTTGTACAAGGACATGGATATATCGAGAATGCAAGCTTTTGCACAGAAATTAGAGGATCAAAGGCAAAGAAGAAGGACATAAGAGTTGAAAATGGGGCAGGCCAAGAGGACCAGGTCTATAGGGCAGTTAACACTATCCCAAGGTCAGCTTAGGCCTCGATTTTCTAATAGAACAACTAGGCCATCATTCCCCTACCCTGCAGCCAGTGCTCTACCACAACTTCAGGGGTCTAGGAGAAATCATCTTGGTCCAAGAAGTGAAGGGCAAGGCACCCGGACAATGGGATATTCAGCAGGCCAGCAGATGACCCCTATGTAGCCTTGTAAACAGTGTGGAAGAAGTCATTTAGGTATATGTAGCATTGGTATAGACGCTTGTTATTAGTGTAGTGTGCCATGGCATACGATAAGAGATTACCCGGGGAGACGTATGGGTATGACATAACATACTGGATCAGCTATTGCATCATAATCATCAGTTCCTCCATTAGGTAGGGGTCAACAAGCACCTATGGTCATGGTAGAGGTGTTAAAGGGGCAGTTAGCTCTAGCGTAGTCCAGAATGGCACCTATGCTCTGGAGAGTTGGCAAAATTTGGAAGCTTCACTAGATGCGGTCACAGGTGTATTATCAATATTTTCACATAATGTATATGCATTAATTGACCCTGGTTCTACACTATCACACATTACCCCACTAGTTTCTAGGAAGTTTAAGAGAACACCTAAATTATTGAACCAACCATTTGAAGTGTCTACAGCACCGGTGAATTTATTATGGCTAGAAGGGTTTATTATGACTGTGTGGTGACTATTTGGGACCGTAACACATTGGCTGACCTTATTGAGCTAGAGATGGTGGAATTCGATATTATAATAGGTATGGATTGGTTAGCTTCTTGCTATGCCACCATTTATTGCCGAACTAAGAGAGTGTACTTCAACTTTCCAAATGAGGCAGTTCTTGAATGGGAAGGCAATGTTGAGGCACGAAAAAGTAAGTTTATATCTTATTTAAAGGCTAGAAAGATGATATCTAAGGGGTATATATGTCATTTATTTATAGTGATAGATATAGAGGCAGAATCACCAACCTTTTAATTAGTTCTCATAGTGAATGAATTCGTTGATATGTTCCCTGAAGAACTTCCAGGATTACCTCCAGAATGAGAAATAGATTTTGGTATTGACTTACTTCCAGGAACTCAACCTATTTTCATCCCTCCATATAGAATGGCCCCGACAGAGTTGCGTGAATTAAAAGAGCAGTTAAAGGACTTATTGGAGAAGGGTTTTATAAGACCTAGTGTGTCCCCTTGGGGTGAACCAGTATTATTTTTACACAAAAAGGATGACACCTTGAGAATATGTATCGACTATTGACAATTGAATAGGGTGACAATTAAGAACAAATACTCCCTCACTAGGATTGACAATTTATTTGATGAGTTACAGGATGCCAAATGCTTTTCAAAAATTGATTTGAGATCAGGTTATTACCAAGTGAGGGTGAAGGAGAAAGATATACATTAGACTTCTTTCAGAACATGTTATGGTCACTTTGAAATTCTTGTTATGTCATTTAGGCTAGCGAATGCACCAGCAGGCTTTATTGATCTGATGAACAGGGTATTTAAGCCTTTCTTGGATGTGTTCATGATAGTATTTATATATGATATTTTTGTATATTCAAGATTAGAACAAGACAAAGAAAATCACTTACAACAAGTGATACAAGTTCTTCGTAATCGATAGTTGTATCACAAATTTTCTAAATGTGAATATTGGCTAAAATTAGTGGCATTATTGGCTCATGTTGTGTCTGACGAGGGAATAAGGGTTGATTCACAAAAGTTAGAGGTTGTGAAAGATTGGACAAAGCCTACGACACCCACGGAAGTTTAGAGCTTTCTAGGGTTGGCAGGTTATTATAGAAGGTCTGTTGAAAGTTTTTTTTCTATTTTTGCACCTCTAATAAAGTTAACACATAAAGCAACCAAGTTCCAACCGAATGATGAATGTGAAAGGAGCTTCCGGGAGCTAAAAATAAGCTAACCTCTCCACCTGTGCTAGTACTCCCAGAAGGCACTGAGGGGTATGCAGTGTATTGCAATGCTTCAAGAGTTAGCTTAGGGTGTATACTAACACAGAATGGTAAGGTAATTGCTTATGCATCTAGACAGCTATGACCACATGAGAAAAACTATCCAACATATGATCTTGAGCTAGTAGCGGTTGTGTTTGATCTAAAAACATGGTCCCACTATTTGTATGGGGTTCACGTTGACATATATACTGATCATAAGAGCCTACAATACATCTTAAAGTAGAAAGAACTAAACTTAAGATAGTGGAGATGGTTGGAGCTAATGAAGGATTATGATATTGATATACTTTACCACCCGGGGAAGGCAAATATGGTAGCCGATACTCTAAGCTGTAAGGCAATCACAAATACTAGTGATCAAGCTGTGGTAAGTCAAGAAGTGGCATAGGATCTACGTCAACTAGACAATTTGGGAGTTCGCCTTCTTGAAACTCCAAAGAAAGGGGTTATTGTACATAATGCCGCAGCATCTTCATTAGTAATGGAGGTGATAGAAAAATAGTTTGAGGATCCTATTCTATGTCAGCTTAAGGAAAAAGTGAGTTAGGGTATGATAAAGGGCTTTGACCTTACACAAAATAAAGTACTTTACTGCCAAAATAGATTATGTGTGCCTGATATTAATGGATTAAGAAAGAGGATAATGGAAGAAGCCCATCATTCTCGATATTCTATCTATTTAGGATCAACTAAGATGTACCACGGCCTGAAGGAAATATTTTGGTGGGGAGGCATGAAAAAGGACTTTGTAGAATTTGTGGCTCAATGTACAAATTGCCAACAAGTGAAAGTAGAACACCAAAAGACAGATGGTTATATGGAGTGTATAGAACTTCCAACAAGGAAGTGGGATATGATAAATATGGAACTTCCATCATTTCAGAAGTTTGACTCCATATGGGTAATATTTGATAGACTCACAAAGACATCACACTTCTTGCCAGTCAAGAGTGATTATACAACTAAAGAGCTATGCCAAGCTATACCTCAAAGAGATAGTTAGGCTATATAGAGTCCTAATCTCTATTATATCTGACCGAGGAGCTCAATTTACTACAAAAGTTTATAAGTCCTTCCAAAGGAGTTTAAGGACACAAGTGAATTTGAGTACAGCTTTCTACCCTCAAATAAATGGTCAAGTAGAATGCACCATTCAGACACTTAAAGATATGTTGCGAGCTTGTACAATGGACTATAAAGGTAGTTAGATGGACCATTTAACACTTATTGAATCTACTTATAATAATAGCTACCATGCGAGTATCAAAATAGCACCTTATGAAGCTTTGTATGGAAGGAATTGTAGGTCACCAAATGGATGATTTGAAGTGGGTAAAACCACCTTACTTGGGCCAGATCTAGTACAACAAGCTATGGAAAAAGTTAAGGTAATACAACAGTGACTAGAAACAGCCCAAAATCATCACAAATCATATGCAGACTCTAGAAGGAGAGGACTAGAATTCTCAGTAGGGGATTGGGTATTTTTAAAGGTGTCTCCAATGATAGGGGTTATGAGATTTGGTAAGAAAGGAAAACTGACCCATGTTACATAGGGCCATATGAAATTATTAAGAGGTTCGGGCAGGTGAACTAGAGCTACCCCAAGAACTTTCAATGGTTCATCCATTTTTTCATGTCTCAATTCTTTGAAAATGCATAGGTGACCTATCCCTTGTCACTCCTATTGAAAACGTGCAGGTTACAGAAGATCTCACACATGAAGTGGTACCAATTGCTATTCTAGATCCTCAAATTAAGAAGATAAAGAAATAAAGAAATAGCTTTCGTAAAAGTACTTTGGAGAAACCAGCAAGCAGAAGAAACAACATGAGAGGTCAAGGACACAATGAAATCAAAATACCCTTACTTATTTGAAGCTAAAGAGGGAGTCCAACATGCAGAATTGACACTAATAGGTACGTGTGATTGAATACTTAGTTTGTTGTCAAAAGTTTGTGTAAGTAAAGATTTAAACTTGGTTAATCTAGTAAGGATGAATGTTCCTAATGGAGAAGGATGTAACACCCCATATCTTACAACACTAGTACTATGCAAATGAAATATGATATGGTTTGGTCAAATTAACGAACATTTTTAAAAAGTTCTTGAATCTCAAATTAGAGGGCAATATGTATGTTTAACACTGAAGAGGGTCGAGTGTAAATACATTTTATGTCAAATTGAGGAGGTCATGACCCTAAACGAAGTGAGAGAATTGAGATGCTTGTAGGAATTAGGAGGCTACAAGGTGAGTCACCTACTATCTTAGCTTAAATTGCTAGCTAAACGGAGACGAGGACTGAGGTTGAATTTGTCTAAGTCTGATTATGAATAAAGTCCGTGTGAAGGGTGTAACTTTAGCCCATGTTTTAGAATAATAAATGAACTATATTTTCAGCCCAAGAAGGATATCTAAAGGTTCCAAGTACATCACAACCCACTTAACTAATTGGGCCCAAACTAAATGAAGAGGAATTAAGAAAATTGGGCAGCCAAGGCCCATCAACTTTGAGACCCATTTAGGCCCAAGTGTGAGGGCCAAGCTGCTGTATCACTAGCTTCTTAACAGGTAATAATATGTGGTCAAAATTACAAGAGAAAGTCGGCCAAAGAGTCCCTTTAAAAGGGCTCAAAAACATCCCCTTAAGTTATTTCACTTCAAACAATTTTTCAGCTTTCCTAAAGAGTTTTGTTTTCTCTTTACTTCACTTCACAAGGAAGCCAATACAACCCTATAGAGTTATTGAAGGAAACCTTAATATTAAATACTAAGGTAATGGGAAATATACATGTTTTGTTTTATACTTATACCATGACAAACAATAAATATATGCTAGTTATGCTTGCATTGTAAATTTGGACAGCATGTTTTCTAAGGATTGTTTTGAACTTTTCTTGTTATTCAAGAGGATTTTCTCTACTTGGATGGATGAATTATGAATTAAGTACCATGGTTTTAATAAGTTATAGTTTGTTAGTGATGTAACTAAGCTGATGCACCACTTTTACAGTCCGCAAAAGTGAGTTCTTATAGGATATCACAATTGTATTCTTAGTACGAAGTTGTAGGCTGATGGATGGAAGTCTATTGACTCATGTTCTTCATGACTACTTTGGTACTGATCTAAGACTATTTTAAGGGTTTTTCAATATATAGATGTGTTGAGTACAATTTGGTTAAAGTTGAAACAGGTTCGGGATTGTCGACATGGAAATGTAACGAAGAGATGTAACATTATGCCGCCTATTTGTATGTTGCATAAAAATGTTATGTGTTGTTCTTTTGGGGATGTTATAAGATTGTTATGGCAATAAAATAGGGTACAAATGATATGTATATGATAACATGTATTAGAAGGTATGATTAGGGGCGGAAAGGTTGAAAGAATACGCTCGAGTTTATAATTATCCGCTTGCTGCCTGTATATTGTTTTTTTATGAGATTGGGCTGCCAAGATGTATTTATTGGCTGCTAATGCTAGTTTTATCACCTACTCTATTGTAGATAAAAATTTAAAGGAAGTGAAGGTTATCTCGAGGTAATAGCGAGGTCGTACAGCGAGGTATGTAAGGCTACTTGTTTTCGTATTATTTGGCATGAAACATAGATCCCTCCTTGGCACATAAAGACACTTACAAACTACGACTCAATTATTAACCGTGTCTCAACTATTTCACATGTTTGTATGCTCACATACATAGTCACCTTCAAATCTGTATACATACTTCAATACCAAGATACACGAGTTCGTTTTACTAAATAAAGTTCATGTGTTGTTCTACCTCCTATGCATTTCTATATTTGTGTAACCTACTCCTTTAATTATGGTTTTGTCTTTTGTGATTGTTTATATGTCATATGTTGTATTTATAGTCCTACAACTCCAATATTATGACCACCAAAAGAATTATCTCAAAGGTAATTGAAAGATAAAGTATATTGCTTGTTGATGCGTGGTAACCTGAGGGCTGAAAGAATCACCTATCCAGGGTCGATCCTATCATGGGGGATAGCCGGAAGGGTTAAAGGAAAACCCTAGCCAGGGCTGATCTCGATATAGATTTACCACGTATTAGCTGATTATTTGTATTACTTGTTGGGCATAGAGTATGCAGTAAAGGTAAAGTAATAAAAGCACATAAAGTATATAATCCCACAGTATAACTAAGGATAGTGTCTTTTTCTACACCAGTGTGTAGTTTCAGTTTGGTTGTTACTTCATAATAGTATTTCATGCCTTACATATTCAGTATATCATATTGTACTGATATCCCTTACGGGGGTCCTACATTTCATGCTGCAGGTACAAGTGCTAGTAGTTCTCCCTAGTTGGAGTACAGGATATCCAGCTGCTGCTACCAAACTCCAGGTTGCTTCGGAGCTTTGTGTGTCTATAGCTTGTATTTCTTGTATGGTATAGTTAGTAGAGGCCTGTCCCGACCCTTATCAGATGCTTTTCCTTATCTAGAGGCTTTGTAAACTATGTAAACTAAAGTGTGGTCATGTCTCATACTCTAGATATCGTGGCCCCAATGGCCTAGCTATATGCATTTCCTTTTGGCTTATTATTACTATTTACTTTCTTAAAGGCATGTTGAACGTAGAAATCTCTTATAATATATATAGGAAGTGCATAGATACAGGTTGGTTCTCACGGGCCTTATTGGCAATGGGTGCAAATCCGCCTAAACGGGATTTTAGGACACATCTTAAATATCTTAAGAATTCATAGGCATAAACATAAAGAAATGTAGAATTTTAAAATGGGGAAGGGTCTATGGATCTTTTTAATACAATGAAGCAATATCAAAAAGCAAGTAAGGCAACAAAACTTTGTCCATAAAGCATATCTATAACCATGTCAATGGACTGAACTGGTAATGGACAATTTTCATCAAATAGAAAAGATTCCATATATAATAGAATAATATAGAATGTAAAAGCCTCAAAGGTCCAACATATAAATCATCTCAAAAATAAAATACAAGAAAGAAATAGAAAATGGTAGGGTCCGAAACCAAGGTATCACCACAAATAAAGGTATTAGTCTTGAACGATAGCGATGGAAGAGTACCTATTCCTACATAGTTAAATCATGTAGGCAAAATATGTGTTAGGTTGTTGGAATATACTAAATATGTGAGATGCAATGCACACATGATATTGTAATGCCATCATTCGTAAATACAACATATAAGTGTATATGAAATGAAAAGTACATAAATGTGAGCTTAAGCATGCACAAGGAATATCGCTCAACATGAAAGAGAAACCAGGCATGGGAGATCATATATAAGGATTCATAACATAGAATCATAAACTTGTGGGAGAAGACCTTAACTGATGTGTAAGACCATGTAAGCTACTACATGGAATCCAACATAACCCCTTATGTTGGCACCGGGGGACCACTTGTCAGGTGGAACTCCGTCAACTTTGCATGCATCTTAATAACATAAATTGGATATATGGATCCATTAACCTAGCTACAAGCGCTCTTATAGTGGCACATAGTTAATGAGACAAAGTGTTGCTACTGAGGTTCCCTACCGAACCCCACCTCAATATCACATTCGATGTAGAGTCATCATACTTAGACAAATTATGACACTTAGAATCATAAAAAGTAATCATAGGAGTAGCTCAAATTGAGCAACCACCAAGTGAGAATTGTCCTTTCATCTTGTAGACCTTTCTTAAACATCTTTTAGGGAAATTGTCAATATGATTACATCTTTGACAGATCATAGCTTTAACTCATCTTTTATGCCCTAATCATGATCATAAATCATGCACGACTTTACTTGAAAACTATGTGAACTGGGATTTTAAATAGAACAATCATAAATCACATAGATCATGAGAATATACTTTTTCAAAGACAAGTAAAACTGTCCACACCATGTTTATCACAGCTCATCATTGGGATCGTCATCAATAACATAAATACATACATATACTCAATAAAAATATGATAGGATATCATGAATATTGGTAACATAAAACATCATAAAATCATCACAAGCACGCATAATATCTCAAAGAAACTTAAAGAAAAGGTAAAATACTTTATGAAGGACTTTATGGGTGAAAGTATACCCATTAATCAAACTCGAAAACCTTAGAAGACTAAGAGAAAATGAATCTTGAAGCCTTCGAAAGAACATTGAAATCCTAGCCTTGCCTTAGTCTTTTCTAGAGAGAGTTTCATCTTAGAGAAAACTGAGAATGGAAGAATGGAGGATTGAATAAGAGTCCTAGGGATTCAAGGGCTAATTTAGGGCCTTTTTGGTCCCAAAGATGATATATTTTAGGAATAGAAAATTTCATAATTAACAAAACTGTCCCTCATTAAAACTGGCGAATTAATCCTATGAAAGCCCATTTATGGGCCGTAGATAAAACCATGGGCCATAGGTCCTATCAATCATATTAAGTTTTCAGAATTACTAAAATTAACTTGCTGACCCAATCTACGAAACCATCTTCTATAGGTCATGCATTGACTTACGGGTCATGGTTGGACTCGTGGAGTCCTTCCACACTTAGTCATTTCCATATTTTCTTGGACCCTATCCACAAAAGGATTTTACGAGTTGTATACCATTATAAAGGTCATGCTATTAACTTGGTGGTCACTTTCTAGCAAACTCCTAATTCCTTCGTGTTAAGTCCCTCACCCACGAACCTACCTATGGTCCATAAATCTTTCTACAGGTCGTCCAAAAATGTGAGTTACCCCACACTTGGAAAGTTTTTTCCTTTCCTAAATTCATGTGTAAGTACCAAACCTATAGGTCGTAACTCCTTCTATGGGCCATAAGGCACTCTAATAAGGCTGATTCAAAGTCATTTTCTATCCAACTTTTTTGTACTCTTAGGCTCCTAAATTGTGGGTCGTTACAGGAACTGACCTAGAGTAAAGCAATAAAGAACACAAGTACTCCTTAACACCCAACCACATACCACCAAACTAAGAACCAACACTCAAAGATGTCCCTACAGAATATAATATACATTTCATGTATATATATATATATATGTTCAACTATTACTCAAGTCAATAATACAATAAGTATACACTCTTGAGAGATAAAATTGTTCGACTATGTAATCAATATGATGGTACTATCAAATAAATATGATATGAGATGAAGTGGAGACCATGAGATGTAAATAATGTGATGCATTTCCACATAATCATGATGCATATTTGTCTTATGATACACATTCATCGATTGCAGTAAATCGAAGCCTATAGGGGCCACATAGGGGCCATATATTCTTGAACATTGATGATAATGACCTCGATCAATGCTCACCTATCTAGAAAAGACCTCAGACCCATCTGAAAATAGCCTCAGACCTAATATCAGTCAACATATTAGATTAGCTCGCTAGTATAAACCTCAGCTAACCTTGTCTGGTGGAGACCTCAGCCACCAACCTATATGGTATCTTACTCATCTCTTGATTGTAGCCATCACAAGTATCAAATACTCACATAATAGAGGATGCGATATGCATGATTTCAATGACATCACAATGTCAACATCATAATGTTTTCAATATTCTCAATGTATCAATATCATAAATATCTCAACATTATATCAATTGTATCATAATATAAAGTCTCGAATCAAGTAAAATTCAATGTCTTCCCCTTTCTACGATACTCTGAATTACCAAATTTTATTCAAATATAGTATCACAATCACATAATGAATCTAATAATACTTAAATCAATCAATTTGGAGAAGAACGGTAAAATGATCAAAAATCTTATGCCCAAAAAATATAGCTAGAATTTAAAAGAAAATACGTGAAAATGTTCCCAAGTAACAAGGAATTAAATGGTGAAAATTGGTCCAAAAATGGAGTTAAGATGAGGGAGACATCATCAATTAATGTTTCAAAATCAAAGTTCGAAGAATCCCCAAATTCCACTATTAAAACCTAAAATTATAAGTTAAAAACACAAACTAATCAATGGAAATAAATGAAATAGTTAAGAAAATAGTTGTCCAATCTATTTAACTTGAAAAAACTCAAACTCTCTCTCTCTAAAATGGAACTTTAAGCCTTGAAAATGGTGGAAAATCAATAAAAGGATCTTTTAAAAACTGGAACTGTTCAGGGATATTATGTACTCCGTGAATGCATGGCTTTGATTGCAAACACGAAGACCCCTGAAACTAGTACTCGACAAAGGCGGGACTTTGTCCATGAACACGAGACCAAGAAAGGGGATACCATCTGCGAATGCGGCCCTACCCTCCGCGAAATATAGGGAATGGGTCTCATACTTATATGAATGTGGACCTTCTGGCGTGAACATGGAGGTCTATAAAATTTGAACACCGCGAATGCAGTCGTGGAGATGCGAATGCAAAGAGTATTTGTAGATGCACCAGCAACACACAGCATATACAAAAATAGGAATTAGACCCTCTGGGTTTCGTTAAGAACCCCATGAACATAAACCAAATATTAAATTCTACTAGAAATGATGTTTCGAACTCAACAAAGCAGTGAAAACTCGAATTTGGGACCTCCTTGGCCTAAAACCTAAGAAAGATCATTTAAACTAGTTTCGGACTCAAAAACTCAAAATATTCTCAGAAGCTCTAAAAATTACAAAAGCTAGTTCTAGTGTTAGTTTCACCATCTAGATATACTAGAACTGATGGAATTTCTATAATGACATGGTTGGTCATTTTCAGCCTTATCTGTAAAAATTATTGTTTTACCCTTCTATAAGTTGTTTTAGGCCTATTTTGAACTATTTGAATAGTTAGAACTAAAATCCTGAGGTTTAAATTTGAAAATATGAGTTTTCGTCTTTTTGAAAGCTAAAATTATTTTTAAAAAATTAATTTTTGTGTCATTCTGAGTTTTACTAGTTGAATAAGGATCCATCTTTTTCATTAACTCCAGAATATTAAAACTGAATTACAGGAAGTTACAGAGCTAAATTTGGAGTTAAAATGAGTTTTTTAAGCCCAAGGTTGTGATTTTAATCATTTTTCAGAATCAATGTTTGGCTTTGCTCAATATTTGAAGTTTAGAAGCTTGGATCACAAATTTGAGAGTTCCAGATGGTGAAAATAACACTAAAAATTATCATGTCATAAGTTTTGGAGTTGCAGATGGAAGTTTTGGTATTTTGAATTTTAAACTAGTTTATTTGACTTGCATAGGTAAATATATCGTGGATACCTTAAAATAAAATTTTGATGATTCTGTTGAGTCTAGATCCCTGTTTTTGGTATGGATACATATAAAGTTTTTGACATTCTGACTTGGATGAGTTTCCTGTACCTATTCCAAGTTTGGTTAAACTTATAAGTTTGCTGGTGTACAATTTCCGGTGCAGTGGTATTTTCTTCTCCGTGTTCATGGAGGTATTTGAGTCTTTGCACTCCATGTTCGCAGGATAGGCTCCGCATCTGTGAAGCACCTTCTATGACTAAACAGTTTTAAACTCAGTAAATACCATTTTTAATCAATTTTCAAACTTCTAAACTTTTTGGGGCGATTGTGAAGAAAATGTTTCAAAGATTATTGTTGGATAAGTATTTCTAACACTAAAATAATCATTTTTGTGATTTTTATCTTTGATTTCATGAAATTTAACACCCAAAATTGAGGATTTTTAGACTATGTTTCTCACGACCCAACCAAGGGGCCGTGATTAGTGCCGGTTGGGCACCCAGACAAACACTAACCCGGATTTCCATTCACAATAACTAAGGAATTTCACAAAATTTTGGCAGAGTTTTCTCTGTTGTACTGACTAGCCTCACCTACGAACAGCGAATGCAGCAATAACAAACATCACTGTATATATACATATGCGGTCCGACAAGGTCACTGCGGCGGCAGAACCGCCCAACAAACGTATCATACAAACGAAATCATACCAACATAGTTCCCACACCCACATGTATCCACATACTTCTAGGCACACAAACTAGATCATAAGACGGGACAAGGCCCCGTCATACCCT